>WSXT02086400.1:1466-11853 GCA_011762715.2 Neuroterus valhalla
ACTCCGGCTTTTATCTAAAAACCTTTTGTTTGTTTCAGCGTATAAGTACTGCAAGTGGAGATGGAAAACATTATTGTTATCCACACTTCACATGCGCCGTCGACACAGAAAATATCAAGAGAGTGTTCAACGATTGTCGAGACATCATTCAGCGGATGCACTTACGCCAATACGAGCTCTTGTGACTTCGTTTCCGCCGTCGTGTCCTCTCACCTGTCCATCCTGTTGCTACTATCGTGTGTCGAATTGAATTGAGTTGCGTTGCCAATTAAGCTGTAACTGCTAAATTCTAATTTACGAATTAGGAATTCCTAATCTCGTAGCCTCCTGTGGTTCTGTGGACATAGCATTGCGTATCGCTTGTCAAAAGCGTATTATTACGAGACCTTGATCGACAAGAAGAAAAAGAGTGCGCCAAAGGTATGCATCGCGAAGTCGAGATTTGAGACTGGTTGTTGAGTATAAGAGATCCAGTGGCTACGAAGCGTGTAGCAGAGTCCACGATGTCCAAATCCTCGCTTCGATTAGTATGCAAAGAGTATGCTGGATATCTGGAACGTTAACCGATTTTTTAGTACTCTTCTTTTTTCTTTACTGTATAAACCGAAAGTCTCCGTAGTTCTGTTTATTGAATATCCTCTCGAATTATGCGAATAGAAATAACGATCAAATTGTGCCAGAAATAGGGAATCTTCTACTCTTCACGAAGAGTGGTACTAAGAAAAGAGAGTTTTATAAGCTGTGATGGTCTTTCTCATGAACGATCCTGTGTTCAGCATACTCTTCTTCCCACCCATTTATAAATTACTCTCTTAACGACCCATTTCGATAGCGGTATCTAACTTTCAAGGAACAAAAGAACCTCATCAAAGAACCTCCTCTAAGAGATCGGAATCTCTTCCTTCACCTATGATCCTGCTAAGTATCTTTGTCAAATTGCTTCACAACTTTACCGAATCTCGAATTTTAATCGTCTGACCCAATCCGTAGGGAAATTCAGTCGCACCTTTTTACGAGAAGAGTATTTTGTGAGATTTTACAGTATTTCGACGAGCGTTTTAATTGTATAAACTATGTACCGAATATGTACAGGGTGACCGTCCACTAACTCGGACTTTTTTACGTTCTACTTTCTCGAGATTTCAGTTCTCAATTTTCCTGGAATTTCCGATCAATTTGGCTACTGCGACGGGGATGTTTGGAGTCGAGGAAAATGACTGAAATACTGGAAATCGAAAGAATTGAGAAGTTGAGAACCTTTAGAAGTTCGAACTGGAAGTTGTTGATAAAAAGATAATACGAGACACAAGTATGAACTTCCGAGGTTAATTTAATATTTATATAATCAAATCTTATTAACGATTTTATGTTCTTTTTTCTCTCGTCTATAATTATTTTTAACAACAGATATAAGAGTTTTTCCAGAGTTTTCAAATATATTAACAGCAATCGTTTGTGGCTGTTGAGATGAAAATGTCTTCCTTCAAACATTGAAATTTGAAATACTTTATTTCTGAAGTTTTTATTTTTTATTGGTTCAAATTCAAATTGTGCAGACTAATAATACTGGTCTGCAAATAATGGGGTTGCCTTTGTTGTTGGGAAACGAGAAGTCTTCTCCGGAGTAATTTTTTCCCTAAAATTCGATTCCGAGCTCAGAGTATGTCCATCACGTCAGGATTTTGAGATATTTGAGGTTATATACTCGGAAATGGGGGTTTTGGCTACTTTTGAGGTTATGTACTGGGCGCGCAAAATTTTGTTGATCTTAAATTAAGCTATTGAACAGTCACCAGTGACTTTTTTTTTACAAGGATACAGCCATTTTCAGTTTCGACATTTATCTGAACAACCGTGTGAGCATTCACTTTGACTCTTTAGAGCATACCATTTTTCATTCGGAAATTTCTCTGAGAAATTTATTCCTGGATGTCTTGATGATATTGATGGTCTCGAATAAAAGCTTATATGGACCGAGATTAGGGTTGTGAGTCCATGAAACGATTCATTAAAACATTGAAAGTTTCATGAAACAATGAAACGTTTCATGCGATCAAAGTTTCTGAAACGTTTGAAAGTTTACAAACACACGTCTGCGCTTGCGCACTCATGTCATGTCATTTAATGGCGTTGGCCGTTGAACAGTCAAATAATCGTGTTGAAACTTGAAAGCTTGAAATCTTTTTGCAAATCGAACATTTAAAAAATTAAATATATATTAAGTAAGAAATTTATTTTTATTTTATCGGGATCAATTTGCAAATTTTTTAAATAAAATATGTTATAATTACATGATTCTAACAATTACCACGCGATTCATTTTTTTTAATCAGTTGAAACAATTGGGTGTGGAACACAAAGGATACAGTTGAATGTTTATATTTAATACTTGATAGTATTTTTTCGAATTTTGAATTTTCCCGTCCCAATGTTTGAAACTTTGGAAACTTTGAAACGTTTCCAAAGTTTCATGAAACTTTTGGTTTGGTCAGTTTTATGAAACTTTACAACCCCAACCGGAATCTTTCAATTTTGTCAGTTTCAATCCGCCATCTTGGTAATAAATATTTCGATTTTCTAACTGTAAATTCCTATTCAGAGACAATCAAGACCTCCAGGTACAAATTTCTAAGAGCGATTTTCGAGTGCAAAATGGAATGCTCCAAAGAATTGAATAAATGTTCATACGGTTGTTCAGATGAATTTCGAAACTGAAAATGGTTGTATCTTTGTAAAAAAAAGTCACTGGTGACTGTTCAATAGCTTATTTTAAAGGGAAAAAGTAGTACTAAATGATGAAGTTTTGAAACAAGATCAACGAAATTTCGCGCGCCCAGTACATAACCTCAAAATAGCAAAAAAAAAAACATTTTCCGAGTATATAACCTCAAATATCTCAAAATCCCTACGTGATGGGCATATTCTGAGCTCAGATTCGGATTATACGAAAAAATTTACTTCGTAAAAGATCCCCAACTTTTATACAACAAAACCTTGCAGACCTGTGTAATCGATCGCAATACTAATTTGTTTGCATAATTATATTTGTAATGCACATTTTTTTCTGAAGAGGACTAACTTGCAGTAAAGAAGTCCGCATTAATAATGCACACGGAACATTTCAAATTTTTTCCCGTATTTTTGGGAAGACTTATATAAAAATGGTAATAAATCGATAAAGGCCCAGGATTTTACCTCCTGAAAGATTTTCTACCAATCTTTACTTTCATGGGTCGAAATTGCGAGCTGAAATCTTGCGTGAAAGAAAGCTACGTGCAAAGGTGCAAATAACACAAGTTTTTGGCCACCCTGTATATGGCGAGTTCCGAAACTTTCCTCGTGTATGTCCTTTTTATCAGTCGTACATTTGATTTCGCTGGAGGGAAACAAAATTCTCGTGGATGCATTTTGCGTGCGTGTAGGATCGTGAAGGATAGGGAAAAATATAAATCAGCTATCGTACACGCACGCCTCGATTTGAAAGTTTAAAGTGTAAACTCTTTTCTCCTCTCTCCTTTTTTTTTTAAATCCAAGATGCGAACACTCGAAAAACACGCACTCGATGCTCGGAAAGTACGAGTTACTAAACTATGTAATATTTACATCTATATAGGAAAATGAGAGTTAAACGTCAAATTAAAACCGAGAGTAAAAGCTAAAGATTAAATGTAAGGACACAAATTAATATGGAATCGCGCGCTCCGTAAGAATAACTTGATTTTTCCGCGTCATTTATATATAAATATACATACATATTACATACACGAAAGGAACACATGCACATACGTACATACATGCATATAAATGATATTCTGTCGTTAATACAATGTGCGCATGTGTAGTTTTATGTATACCTAATATCGTACTAATGCATAACAAGTGTAGTTTGTAAAACATCACTTAAAGTTTTACGAACTGTTATTTTTACTATTACGGCATGAGAGTGTCAGCGAGAGAGAAATGAGATCAAAGCTTCTTTGTGGGATGAATTTTAGAAGAAATGATGATTTTTTACTCTCGTAAAACGTTATAATGTTCGTCTTGCACAAAGCAGAACGAGTCAAATACATTAGCTTTTATCGGGTCTACAAATCGGTGTATGCAAATAAAATGGTTCTTTCTGGAGAAACGCATTTAGGGACGTTTGATTCTAAGTCGATCCTTCGAAGATCGATCTATTCCGGTGAGGGCGCTAGTGTTCTCATCAACAGTAAACGTGGAACTTACGAGCTTCTCGAGTTCACCACCCGAGATAGAACCTTTTGATTTGCATCTCCCGAAATAGAATCTTCTATTTGGACACGTAAATATATTGATAAATTATTATTGTTAATAGTATTGTATGCGCGTTACTTGCTCCAAAATCTTTTGAGTTCCACTTTTTTCTTTTTTAAGGGATTATTTCAATTCTTCTCCGAGCAAAAGTACGAAGGTATTCGTTAAAGTCACTTTTAAGGATAATATCCCGGCAAAAAGTCTCTAACAAACTTTGAACTTTATTAAAGTGTTCTCGATTTTTAATCGTGTTCTCTTTTCTTTTTTTTCATATTCACAGAATTTGCTGGAAATGTTTTTATTTTTTAGAGAAAGTTGTACAGTTTATCATCTTTTCAAAAACTAATTCACAGTTTTCTTTAGTTTTGATGGTGTCTCAAGGCTTCCTAATCTTTTCTGAAGTTCTATGAATAACATGCTTTAAATATCGGAGTGTCTATCCACGAAAAAGTGTCAATTAAACAATCCTGAGTTACAAGACTTCTTAATTACAGGATTTATTAATATATTTGCTTTTGCTATTGAATTTTTAAGGATTTGTTGCTGTTCATTTAACAGTTTCGCACTCTTAATTGAGTTCAAGTAAAGTTTAAATTATTCTGTTTTACTTTAAGTAGTATGAAATAATTTGGAAATTCGTCAATTATTATGTCAGTATTGGTAAAGTAGCAAATCATAAAAATACGTTTCTGTATACGTTTGAAAATTGAAAACCTAAACAGTTTTTTTTTATTCAGAGTTTTTTCTTGTCCGAAGTACTGATTTGTTTCACATTATCAATTTTCTTCAACAATGCTGAGGTAAAGTTTTGAATATCCGAGAATTCTCTTACGTTAAAACGTTAAACCTTATTCAATTTGAAGATAAGCAAATAAAAATGATTAACTATGAAATTAGAATTGAATCTTGTTTAAATTTGAAACAAATTCATTCTTCACACTACTTGAAAAATAAAAGAAAGAAAAAACTCGAAATATTTGTGAATTTTTCTTGCTACTATCTCTAGATATTATGAATCTTTCTATCAGAGTATATTAAAAATAATTTCGAAAACGTTGCAAAAACCTGTTAACTCCACAAATGAAAAATCGAATAATTTCCCGATTCTGGACAAATTGACATCACCTTTTTGAACCAATGTTAATAATTCTGCATTCCGATATTGAGTTTGAAACCAAATGTCAATCCTGTTCGAAAATAAATCAGAAACGAAGGGGAATGGTTTTGAATACAAATTCCAGATTTCGGTACTTTAAATCTTTTTTTTTATTTCAATTTGATAAATTTATTGAATTTTTATAGATGCAGACGTTTTCATAATAAATTAACTTCATTTCTACTGGCTATTTCGCAACAGGATGTAGCATTAACACCACAAAGTGCTCACCGAGCCAACAGCGAAGAGTTTTTAAGATCAGAATCTCTTTCGAAAAGGGAAGGAGGACTCGACAATTACATTTACAACGCCGATCGCACAATTTTTTTCGCAGTGCAGTGCGTCCAATGCACATTTATCGTGAACGATGTTTTAGATAATCGTAAGGAGAGTTTTTAATGGTGGTAAACCGATTCTTATAGGGTTCAGGAAATTATAGCGCCAAACCTTTGATATTCGAAGGCTGAGAGTGTAAAACTTTAAGAACAAAATAATAAGTATAGGAACTAGTCGTTAGGCGATGAGCATTATTTATTATCAGTCGTTGTTTATACGTATATTTTACATTGGATAACGGTTTTTCTTCTATTTGTTCTTTTGTATTATTAAAAAAAAAAGCTGGTGTACGTGCACGAGCGATGTCGTTGGACTCAGCGTTCTATTTTAAAAGATTCGAGATTTCAATACGCCACAAGGTTCAAAATAAACCTGCGAATAGAAAGTGAAAAACTCACGCATGATTCGGGACGTTTTGATCCAACCGGGGATCTGTAGAATATTTCAATTTCGAGAGATTTCATCCGCATATTTTTTTTTTGTCGTGCTATCGTATTTTTTGTTATTGTTACATTTTACTATTGCTTAAGGTGTATTGCAATCTTTATTTATAACTGTCGTCGTTACTCTTTATTTATTAATTAGAACCGTCGCTCTTGTCCACGTAGCAACATAAGGAAAAATGTATAATTCGACATTACCTTATAACCAAAATTTTCCGTGAAAATTATGAATGGAGTTTTATAATTTTCCAGCATTTTCTACCTCTATCGTCGTTGTTCCAAATTTTATAACATTCCTTATGCTACTCCGTGCTCTTGTCCTCGAAAATTCTGACCACGGAAACTACCATAAGGATGTAATCAATGCAGTCAATCGATTAGTACAGTCAAGCTCAAAATTAATCGAATCTAAAGATTAATAAAATCGATAAGAAAGATATTAGAATCTTAGGGAGCGTTCTTTAATTACATAAGAAACAAAAGAATAAATATGCTTGAGGTGAAAATATAATCTACAATATTCTGATGAAGAATGCAATATTTAATGAATGATTATTATTGAATGAATGAATGAATGAATAATTAATGAACGTCCCCTTCTACAGAATCCTATCAAGATGAAGATGAAAATTTAAGAAATTAAATTCTGCACTGATCAGAATGAAAGAAATTTTATTCTATTCTTTTGAGAGTTTATTACAATTAAATTATCTACTAATCAGCAGAACTAAATTCCACCTTCTGTTAGCAACAATGTTTCGAATAATAATAATAATACTTGAATAACGGAATTCGATTGCGAGCTTTTTTCTGATATACGCTTATGTAAGATTTCTCTTTTATCAATTGTTCTAGTTTTGTTCATTTTGTGAATCATTACGTTTAAATAATTTTGAAACTGACTCTACATAGATCACATCCTTGGGCCTCTGAAAATATTATTATTTGAGCTTCTTCCAGTCTCCAGTATTTCTAAGGATAGTGAAAAAAAAACTTTTGGCACTATTTCTCAAATTATGAACATTTTCTGGTGTCAATACGTAATTATTTTCTCAGTTCAACTTTTGAGACCATCGTGTTTTCCCCAGTGCTAGGGGCGTTAATAAAAAGTCAACTTTCTCGTTCGTAAATTTAAAAGTGTCTGTTCGTAGCAAGAAGTGAAAAAGTTAGTTATTGTGTATCTGTAATTAAAAATATATATATAATAATCATCATCACGACGACGAAGACAATTTACGATTAAACGTGATTTTTGTACGAGACTCTGTTTTACTGCCGTGCAATGAAGCACTCTAGATGAAAAGTAAAAGAGAAAAAAAGAAAGAGACCCAAAAGAAACCAAAAGTAAAAGTTACCAGCGGTTATATAATACATCGCTTCCCTCTTCGAACTTAAACACCCCCTTAATTCATTGTTGCGTGTCTCCTGATGTTTAGAAGATTTTTATTCACCTTTTTTAAATATCTCTTGAAATTTATTCAGAGTCTTCAAACTGATTTTTGAAGTAAAATGATTTTTTCCAAGTGTAACATTCTGTATAAATTCTTTTGGAATTCTCTCAAGGGAAGGAGTTTCGAAAATTTTGAATTTGAAAAATGCAGAAATTTAAGAGCTTTTCGAATTTCAGAAACAATCAAAATAAATTATAAGCTTATTTCCCAAAATTAGTATTCAATTATTTATTATTGACTCTGTGTAATATTCGTGGGAAATTTGAAGATGGAAGCTAACTAAAGTCAAAAGATACTGAACCCTTAAGTGGTAATTAGTGATAGAAATAATATAAGCGCTGTAGGAACGAAATCAAGCAAAGTAGAGGCGGAATGGATGAGAGTGGAAACCATGAAACTTGTTAGGAATCAAATCGATCTGAATCTGCTCCACGATTTTCGGTAGGCCGTTTATGACGGTTATTGTAAAGTATTTCGCAAGTATCGCAGACTCTCTGAAAAATCTACGATAAAAAAAATTTGATCAGAAAGTAATTTTAATATTGAAAGTTTCAATAGCTTTAAGCATTTTTAAGAAACGATACGAAAGTATTAAAAATATGAAAGAATTATGCTTCTAAAATTATTATTATTAAAATTCAAATTAATTGCGATTAGTTGTACTGAAAATTCGAAAATTTGTTGCGATTTTGATATGAAAGTGAAGTACTTGGAGAGGTTGGGAGACTGACATCCATGAATTTAATGCACGCGTAAACTTAAATGTGTGGGTGAGGAAGTTTTTTTATTGGTGCCATTGCTGTAAATCGTGGAGCAGATTCGTATAAATATAAAAGGAGGAAAAGAATTATTATATAAATAAATGAAGAATATATAAATAAATAAATATCTATATTATACGTGTATAAATTTATTGAATCAAATGTGAGCGACTATGCCGGATGGTATTTCTTCGCGTGGGTGTAAGAGTGTCTGGAAGTGTGTGAGTGACCGTGTTTCTAGAATTAAAACGGAAGGTAAAAATTATATTTCATTCTCATTCTGTGATGACTGTCTGAATATTATAAAATGTTTACATGAATCTAAGCTAACGGTAAAAGGATTAATTCAACTAGTGCGTAAAGGATTTATTTAATGGTCGTATCATTGCGCAAAGAAATAAAACCTTTAGACGTAAGACACATGACACAAAAAAAAAAGAAAAATCATGCGTACAAGAGAGCGAATTATATTCGAGAATGAGACACAAAAGAGGTATGATTTGTAAACACCTTACCATTGCTTTTCAGAGTATATTATTATATATAAATTAATGTGTGTAATTGAAAAAAGAAGTCATTCAGTATATTCTAAGCGTATCTAATATATTATATAATTTATATATAAATATATATTAATATAAATATATAAATTATATAAGAGATAAAAAACACATGGACACACAGATTCACGTACATACGCGAGCCGCGTGCATATAAATAATTACGAGAATTACAAAAAGCAAATGCTGCGAACTGTATCATACGTTTCTAAAATAGTAACGATACAATAAATACTTATTGTATGTCTTAACGCTTCTATGGCTCTGAATTATTTTCACCACTTCAATTTCCGTAATCCAATCAATACCAGATTTTTCTTTCCTTTCCTTTTGCACCTTTGCGGACATTTTGGCGTTTTTTATTTTTTTTATTCCAATCAATGGTATTTTTTATTGATTTTAGTTCTTCCTACCTTCTCCAAAAAAGCAAATTGTTGCTTAAATTTCCCCAAGAAGATATTTTTGAAAATTTTGCTTCAAAATATCTTTTTTTCTCGGTATTTTTAAAATGTATTATTTTATTTCTATGACATCCTACGAATATCTTAGGATGATAATAACATTAATCTATTGGGCCCTTTTCAACAATATTGCATCAAACAACATTTGAAGGAAATTATTGCATTTCAAACTCAATAAATAAGGCGATTTATAAAAATAGCATGATCGTTTTTTTTCGATTCCAATCTTGAAATATTCTTGGGTTGTCATAGAAAAATTTTTAATAAAAAATCATGTAAAAAAATTTCTAGGCAATAATTACTATATCTTTTTAGGTAACGTGACCCAAATTATCGATTTTTTTGCAACAACTCATGTCCGCACCGAATGCGATATCAAGTTGAAGTTCTCGGAAGAGCCCAAGAAACTATAAACTATAAAAAACTATAAACTATAATAAACTATAAACTACGTTTATGTACAAAATTTGCTTTAAAATTTTGGATTTTCTTTCTCAAAATAAAATTTCTCAAAATTTTGAACCAAATGTTGTATATAAACGTAGTTTAAATTTCACCTCGAAATCTCTTTCGGCGCGAACAGGTTTTGTTTAAAAAAAAATCGATGATTTGGGTCACGTGACCCATGTGGCCTTAAAAACTAAAATCCATTTTTTTTCTAAAACGGCCTAACGATTTTTCAAACTTTCATTATGATTTAATCGCAAACTTCAAATCATTTCGATTTTCACATTTCCAATCTCATATCAAACTTTTAAAATAGAAAATTTTTTACAAAAAAAAAAACTGCAGGAAAATAAATATTCTTACATGATCTTTGGGGTAGTTGTATTGACCCTCGATAATAAATTCGTGAAGAAATTGTTCTTCGTTGTTGGCTTTAGGGTCAGGTATAATTGAATACAAATTAAATTGTTTCAGACGTTTCGGCACACAATGGTGGC
>WSXT02086411.1:0-11852 GCA_011762715.2 Neuroterus valhalla
GCCGAGCGCGTAGCGCGAGGTAAAATCATAACCGAGCGCGGAGCGCGAGGTGAGATTACCATCGAGCGCGAAGCGCGCGATGAGAATGTGCCCGCGTAGCGGGCAGATTTTTTCTCTTAAGTTTGTGAAAAAAATTGATATACCAAACTGGAAAATGTTGATTTTGTACTAGATCTATAATTCGTTTCCTTCGAACTACTCATGTTTAATATATTAATATATAAAAACCATTAATTGAGAATGCATAGGCTCAAAATATCTCGAGCTGGTTTACACAATCTTTACAATTGTTTGTCACAGGTAAAAATAATTTAATTTTTATGAATCAACACACATAAGCAATATACACGGATGATTCCACGTTAAGTACGTAAGTAAAAAATGAAATATTCTGAAACTGTTTCAATATTTTATTTTCACACATGAAAGACGACCAGAAAATTGATGTGAATAAATGAGTGTATACGCGGGTTATACGTGAAATTTTCCAAACTTGTGTATATAATAAAAATAACATACAAAGAACATGTTTTCAAATTTTTTCCGATTTTTTCACGGACTGGGCGTGCTTTCAAACTTTTTAAGAGTGTAATTTTAGTGAATGGCAAGCCTTTCTGAGCTTTTTTTTTTAAAGTAGTGGCTGGTTCGAATTTCATCCATTTTTATCCTGTTACGGTTCACTTTTTTCGTCGAGTACTCTAGGATTCTGGAAAAAAATTTTACTTGCATAATTTTAATTTAGATGATAAATACAGTCCTATAAATCAATCAAAGCTTATGGTTTTATAAATATCAGGTGTTATCAAACATAGTCAAAGTTACCATCGCTGTACCTTTGACAATTTTGGATTAATTTTACTTTACAGTGTCCTCTTTTATACATTAAGGTTCAGCCTTCAGAATAAAATTTTGGTTGGATAGAATAGCATTTTAGTGGTGCCATATTTAATGTTACACATAAATTGCAAAGTATTAGATAATGAATGTGTAAACGGGTACACAATTACGAATATCCACTGATAGCGATGTTCAAAATGCAATTCCTTAAATTTTTTCCAATTTCATGTCATTTTGTGTTTGGCTTTTTCCCATTTTGCATTTTTTTCGGTTTGTATATATTTGCATGTCTTGGAACTGAATAATTAACCTTTGCGAAAAATGGAGAGCTATAAAATTAGATATCTGCAGTTGTTCTCTGTCTTAAAGAGCTGTACAGATTCTTTCAAAAAACGAAAAGAAGTGTTAGTTGATTATATATTCAATAAATTCAGTATCGAATCTTGCGAAGAAACTAAACTGGCCATTATGAAGATTTTATTGGTTTTTGACGAAACTGATGATAAAACATCAATTTTTTACTTACGTGCAAACTCAAGAGAAAGAAGAAGTTTGACCGATTTTTCGGATTTCGTACTTTTGTCTAAAATACTTCCCTCACGTATAAAAAGTTTATGACGATTTTCAAAAACTGCAAAAGTGATGAAAATGAGATTTCTAAACTCAAAAACTACTGATTCATGATATTTAAGGGTTGAAACAGTTTTTTATATGTTTTGGGAGTAGGATGAAACGTTTTGAAAAGGTTTCAGGAAACTTCATTTTTTTACTTACATAATTGACATGGAGTCATCCGTATACATTGCCTACAATTGTAAATGCATTGATCTATACTATTTTTACGTATACCAAATGGATATATAGTTTTTTACTGTGAACTCTGCTTTATTTGAACTAATTCAAACGGTACTGCCCATATTATATGAGCCCTGGATATATATGCCCAATATATGACTATTATAAATCAATATATCAAACAGGAGTGATTCGAGGGAAACGGATTCATAAACTTGACATCAAAACGAACATTCTCCCGATTGAAACATCAATTTTCGTTGAAAACTCGCGGGAAGCAAGAATTTTGACCGTTTTTTTGGTCCGTGGCCCCACTGTGGAAAGACCATTGATTATGTGATAGTAGATGACGAGGTAACAGAGAAGGTCAAGAAACTAGAGGTAAGAGGTTACATAGATTCTAATCACTATCCATTAATTGTGACGTCAGAAGGGG
This sequence comes from Neuroterus valhalla, assembly GCA_011762715.2. Lineage (NCBI taxonomy): Eukaryota > Metazoa > Arthropoda > Insecta > Hymenoptera > Cynipidae > Neuroterus > Neuroterus valhalla. The sequence continues at coordinate 2,069 of WSXT02086411.1, forward strand.
ATAAGAGTATCAGGGATACGGGTAAAAAGGAAGTGAAGGTAAAAAGAACAGGAGGAGGGGATTGCTCAATAGAAGGAAAAGAGCAATTAAAAGAGAAGCTACAGGATGTGAAGATGGGAGAAGCAAAAGTTAATGAAGATATGGAAATAAAGATAAGGAAAATAAAAAGAGTGCTTGAGGAAAAAAGTAAGAAAGAAGTTAGTGGGAGAGAGAACGGTAAAGGATGGGATGAAGAATGTTAAGAGAAAAAGAAGGATGTGAGAAAGGAGCTAAGGAGATGTAGGAAAGGAAAAACTAGTGGGGATGAATATAGAAGAAAAAAGAAAAATTATAATGAGATGTGTAATAAGAGAAAAGAGGAAAAAAATAGGAGGTTTGAAGACGAGGGGGAGAAGGCTAGAATAGAAGAAGAGGTTTGGGAAGTAGTAATAAAGAGAGGAAAAGGAGAAAGAGGCTGAACCAGGATATAGAGATAGTAGAATGGAAAAAGTATTTCATGAATCTGCTAGGAGGGGTAGAAAAAAAAGTAATGAAGGACTGAAGGGAGGGGAGGGAAAGAGACGAGGGAAAGGACATGACAAGAGAAGAAATAAACAATGTTTCAGGAACAATGAAAAAGGGAAAAGCTTCGGGTCTGGATGAGATTCCATAGATTTGGAAAGAAGGAGTAGTGCTACCAATATTGGAAAAAGGCAAAGGAGAGGAGGTCAAGGATTAAAGGGGAGTGACGCTAATGCCAACCTTGTACAAGTTTTGTGTAACGGTATTATTAGAGAGAATAAAGAAAGAAGTTCAGGAAAAAGAGATAGTGCCACCAAATCAGACGGGGTTTAGAAAAGGTATGGGGTTAATGGACAACACATACGTTGTAAATCATATAATAAATAAGAGGATTAAAAAGGAGAAGGGAGGAATGATAGCTATGCTTGTACCTAAAAGCGGCGTTCAATTCTCTGGGCTGGGAAGAAATAGAAAGGGTTATGGTAAAAAAAGGTATAAGGGAAGGTCTAAGGCAGTGAGTTTCAGAAATATTTTGTGAGACAGAAAGCAGGGTACAAGTAGCCGATCAAGTAGGCGATAGTTTCTGGTCGGTGAGAGGCAAGGGTGTCCTCTGAGTCTACTTTTATTTATTATCTTGATTTCAGACTTGGAACAAGCAATGAGCAGAAAAGGGTGGGGAGGTGTTGAGATGGGAAAAGTGAAGATATATACACTGGAATACGCAGATAATATAGTAATGATGGCAGAGGATAAAGAGGAAATGGCAGGTCTAATTACAGGGTTAGATAAATACTCGGATGAGAAGAAATTTACGTTGAATGTAGGAAAGATGAAGATAATGAGGTTTAGAAAAGGAGGGGGAAGAAAGAATGTATGGACTGGGAGATGGAAGGGAGTGAAGATAGAATAAGTAAAAGAGTTTAAATATTTGGAATATACCTTGCGAGCAAATGGAGATCATAAGGCACATATAAGAGAAAGAATAAAAAAAGCGGCAGGGGTAATGAAGCAGGTATGGGGAACAGGAAAAATAAGATTCAAGAAAGATTCTTAAAGGAGAATGTGGTTGTTTGATACCCTGGTATGGTCAGTTTTAGGATATGGAGCAGAAATATGGGGATGGAAGGAAAGGGAAGAGATGGAAAGGTTACAGGAACGATATGTGAGATGGACTCTAGGACGAAACTCTAGTTAACGAAATGGGAAGAAGAAAGAAGGGAGTTCCTTACAGATAGACATATGGGAGAGGAAATTGAAGTGAACTTTGAAGAATTAGAACAGAAAGAGAAGGAAAGTCAATTATTAGAAAGATGGGGAAGGATATTGGAATCAAAATGCAATAAATCGTAAAGGAATGACGAAGGAGGGATTACCAAAGTATTTTGGAAAAGGGTAGAGAGAAAAAAGGTGGACAAGACTAGCAAGATTTAGATTGCGGAATGAGGTCAGGAAAAGGGATGTATTGTGAAGAAAAAGAAGAAAGAAGGTGCAGAATATGTAAATGGGAAGAAGAAACATGGGAACATGTATAGGAAGGATACATGAGAGGAATGGAAGATAAAGGAAGCTGGCAAGAAAACGTAGGAAGGATTCTGGGGCTGTAAGGATAAGGAGAGGGAGAACATGGAGAAGAAGGACAGGGGGAGGAAGTACAGGGAAAGGAAGGACAGGGGGAGTAAGGACAGGGGGAGGAGTGGATGGGGGAATTGGAGGAAGCTAGAGGAGCGAATGAGATACAATGAAAGAATGATTGTGTAGAGGAAAAGGCTAAGGTGGAAGAGAAGCGAACGAGAAAGGAAACGGAAGTCGTTCACTCGCTTGCTCTCTATTCATGTATGTATATGCATATATCTATATATGTATATATTAAGAAGTAAGATAGGCTAAGAGAAAAAAAAAATTGTTGAAAATCTTTGTATGTGACGGACCGGAAGTTATGTAAGCACAGTACTGGCACAGATAAAAGATACAAATAAAACGTTTGTCTGCGATAAAACGTTGATTCTTCTTCTGGAAGGAACACTTACATTTCTATACTTCATAATTTTACGTCATTCAGTTACACGAAAAGCCTATGGTTCACCTTTCCCCTCTCTTCCTTTTTCCTTCAGTTACAAGTTTCACTTACGACTTGCGTAGTAAAATAAAAGAAAAACATGCGCTGAAAAGAATCAAGTTAGAAGTTAAGCTTGTGAGCGGAAAACAAATAGAAGGAGAAAGGAAGGTTAATCGCAGGCCGTTTATGTAATTGGAAGAAGTAGAATTATAAAGCACAAAAATGCACGTATTTTTTTCCAGGAGAAGAATTTACGATTAGTTGCAGACGTAGACACATGTGTTATGAATGTAGTTTTTATTATTGCGTCCTTGCTGAAGTTTTACTTCTGACGTGCGTGATTTCCACACCTTAATTAAGATAAAAGTTCCTTAATATATTTGTGTAGAGTTTCCTTAATAGATGCTGCATGAATTATTAAAGAAAGTTTATCATCGGCACTTGTTGACCCTATTTTTATCAAGGCTTCGTTGCCCGGAAAAAACCCATGAAGTTTCGCCGGGGTGCTCGTCCATAAGGAGGGGGATGCGTGAAGTGGGGAAAAGAAAGGTGAGAATAGAAGATTAGGTGAGGAACAGTTATAGAAGGGGTGAGAAGAGTGGTGGAAAATTGTAAGGGAAAAAGGTTATATTTGATTTCAGATAATATAGTTGAATGATACACTCATAAAACTTTTCTCGTAGAATTTGAAATACATGGAAAGGCTTTTCGAAGATAGAACGATGGGAAGAGGGGAGGTTTTTGGTAAGAGGCGGAAGAAGGGTCGGGAAGTTGAGCAAAACTGGGTAAGGGTAAGATTAAGGTTGTACGGAAAGGAGAGGGAATGAAGGTAAGAATGTTGAGAGGTGATATGGGTGTAAGAAGGATGCTTTGGGAAGGTAGAGTAGAGTAAGGGATAAGGTTAGAGTGGAAACTGTGGTAAAATGGAAGATGTTTCATTAGAAAGGAGGGGATTCGATGAGAGGTAGGTTTCATGTTGTAGTTAGAAAAGATGCGTGAGGTAAGCTGGTGAGGGAAAGTTGCAGAGGGAAAAGGTTGAAAGGTAATATGACGATGAGGAGAAGGTTCAATGAGTATGAGTAGGAAAGGGGAGGAGATTGTAGGGCAAATTTTCGCGAAAGGAAGTAGAATCGGAAAGTAGTAAGGGAGGTTAAGGCGTAAAATAAAGAGTGAGGATGGGAAAAGGAGTGTGGACCAGTGATAGGGATGTAAGGAAAGTGAAAAAGGTGTGGAAGTAAAGGAAAAGAAGGATATATTTTATCTGTTTCGTAATAATGTATCCAAATACTTGGCTACGAAAATGTTCTAAAGAAAAAGGAAAAGTCAACGGACGGGGGGTAGACCTGGTGAAGATAGGGGCAGGGTAGGGTGTTTGAGTTGAAATTAGGGAGACGGAATGGATAAGGTGAGGGTGGGGTTACGAGGGCTGAGAAAATGAGAGGTGAGAGTGGAAATTTCGGTAAAAAGGTAAGGTGCTTCGGTAAAAGCGAGGGGGTTGGATAATATGTAGGTTTCATGTGGTGGTAGGGAAAGATGCAATTGGGTAAGCTCGTGAGGAAAAGTTGTAGGGGGAAAAGGTTCGAAGGTAATTTGACGATCAGGAGGAGGTTTAGTGAGTGTTGAGTTGGGACGGAAAGAAGGTTGTAGGGCGAATTTTCACGAGAGGAAGACGAACGGGAAAGGAGTAAGGAAGGTTAATGTGACAAATGAAGAGTGAGGATGGGAAAAGGAGTGTGGACCAGTGATAGGGGTGTAAGAAAAGAGAAAAGAGTTTGGAAGTAAAGGGAAAAAAGGATATATTAGATCTGTTTCGTAATGACGTATTCAAATACTTGTCTACGAAATCTTTCTGGAAAAAAGAGAAGATTCAACGGTTGGGGGGGGGGGGGGGGGGGCCTGGTGAATATAGGGTCAGGGTAAGGTGTTCGAGTTAAAATTAAGAAAATGGGATGGATAATATGAGGGTAGGGTAAGGAGGGCTGAGGAAATAAAATGTGAGAGTGGAAATTTTGGTAAGAAGGTAAGGTTTTTTGGTGAAAGAGAGGAGGCTAGATAATATGTAGGTTTCATGTTGTGGTTAGAAAAGATGCGTTAGGTTGAGCTGGTGAGGGGAAGTTGAAGGGGAAAAAGGTTGAAAGGTAATATGGTGATCAGGAGAAGGTTCAATGAGGCTGAAAGGAGGCTAAAAGGCAAATTTTCGAGAAAGGAAGACGAACCAGAAAGAAGTAAGGAAGGTTTTGGTGGAAAATAAAGTGTGAGGATGGGAAAAAGGGGGTCGACCAGTGATAGGAATGTAAGGAAAGAGAAAGTAGTGTGAAAGTAAAGGAAAAGAAGGATATATATGATCTGTTTTGTAATGATGTATTCAAATACTTGGCTACGAAATTCTTCTGAAGAAAAGAGGAGATTCAATGGATGGGAAGTGGGCCTCGTAACGATAGGGGTAGGGTAGGGTGTTTGAGTTAAAATTAGGAAGATGGGATGGATAATGTGAGGGTGGAATTAGGAGGGCTAAGGAAATAAAAGTTGAGAGTGGAAACTTTGGTAAAAAGGTTAGGTATCTTGGTAAAAGGGAGGAAGTTAGATAAAATGTAGGTTTCATGTTGTGGCTGAGAAAGATGCGTTAGGGTAAGCTGGTAAGGGAAAGTTGTAGGGGCATTGAGGTTGACAGGTAATATGACGTTCAGGGGAAAGTTTAGTGAGTGTTGAATAGGGGAAGGAAGATGGTTGTAGGGCAAATTTTCGTGAGAGGAAGACGAACCGGAAAGGGGTAAGGAAGGTTCAGGTAGAAAATAAAGAGGGAGGATGGGAAAAAGGGGGACGACCAGTGAAAGGGGTGTAAGGAAAGAGAAAGTAGTGTGGGAGTTAAGGGAAAGAAGGTGAAGATAGGGGCAGGGTAGGGTGTTTGAGTTAAAATTAAGAAAACGGGATGGATAATATGAGGGTGGGGTAAGGAGGGCTGAGGAAATAAAATGTGAGAGTGGAAATTTTGGTAAGAAGGTAAGGTTTTTTGGTAAAAGAGAGGGGGCTAGATAATATGTAGGTTTCATGTTGTGGTTAGAAAAGATGCGTTAGGGTCAGCTGTTAAGGAAAAGTTGTGGGGGAAAAAAATTGAAAGGTAATACGACGATCAGGCGGAGGTTCAATGAGTGTTGAGTAGGAACGGGGACGAGGTTGTAGAGCAAATTTCCACAAGAGGAAGACGAACTTGAAAGAAGTATGGAAGGTCAAAGCGTAAAATAAAGAGTGAAGATGGTAAAAGGAGTGCGGACCAGTGATAGGGATGTAAGGAAAGAGAAAGCAGTGTGGGAGTAGAGGAAAAGGAGAATATATTTGATCTGTTTCGTAATGATGTATTCAAATACTTGGCTACGAAATTTTTCTGAAGGAAAGAGGAGATTCAACGGGCGACGGGTAGGCCTGGTGAAGTTAGGGGCAGGGTAGGGTGTTTGAGCTAAATTTAAGGAGACGGGATGGGTAAGGTGAGGTTGAGGTTAGGAGGGCTAAGGGAATACAAGGTGAGACTGGAAATTTTGGTAAAAAGGTAAAGGTCCGGTGGAAGGGAGGGGGATAGATAATATGTAGGTTTCATGTTGTGGTTGGAAAAAATCAGTAAGGGTGAGCTAGTAAGGGAAAATTGTAGGAGGTAAACGCTGAAAGTTAATATAACGATCAGGAGGAGGTTGAGGAAGTGTTGAGTAGGGAAGGTAAGGAGGCTGCAGGACAAATTTTCAGGAGAGGAAGATAAACCTGAAAGGGGTAAGGAATGTTAAGATAGAAAATAAAGAGTGAGGGTGGGAGAAGGAGTGTCGACCAGTGATAGGGATTTAAGGCAAGAGAAAGTAGTGTGGAAGTATAGGAAAAGAAGGATATGTTTGATCTGCTTCGTAATGATGTATTCAAATACTCGGCTACAGAATTTTTCTGAAGAAAAGAGAAAATTCAATTGATGGAGGGTAGGCCTTATGGAGATAGGGTCAGGGAAGGGTATTTCAGTTAAAATTAGGAAGGTGGGATGTATAAGGTGAGGGTGGGGTTAGAAGGGGCTGAGGAAATAAAAGGTGAGAGTTGAAATTTTGGTAAAAAGGTAAGGTATTTTGGTAAAAAGGAGGGGATTGGATAGAGAGGTAGGCTTCATGTTGTGGCTGGGAAAGCTGCGTTAAGGTAAGCTGGTAAGGGAAAGTTGTAGAGGGCAAAGGTTGAAGGGTAATACGATGATCAGGAGGAGGTTTGGTGAATGTTGAATAGGAAGGGAAAGAGGTTGTAGGGCAGATTTTCATGAAAGGACGACGAACCGGAAAGGGGTAAGGAAGGTTAAGATAGAACATAAAGAGTGAGGGTGGGACAAGGAGTGTCGACCAGTGATAGAGATTCAAGGGAAGAGAAAGTAGTGTGGAAGTATAGGGAAAGAAGGATATGTTTGATCTGCTTCGTAATGGTGTACTCAAATACTTGGATACGAAATTTTTCAGAGGAAAAGAGGAGATTCAGTGGCTGGGGAGTAGGCCTCGTGAAGATAGGGCAGGTGTTTGAATCAAAATATAGAAGGTGGGATGGATAGGGTGAGGATGGGATTAGGGGAGCTGAGGAAATGATAGGTAAGAGTTAGATTTTGTGAAAGAACAGTGAAAAAAGATCTTATTTGATTTGATAAGACTCTTAGTGACCCATAGTGGCTCTTATGTGACTATATATTATGCGTGCTGATATAACCTAAATTTTTACTACCAAATTTTATTTCGAAATTGAAATAAAAATTGGAGAGACCACCTATGAGAGGTAAATGACTGCACCTTTCACGAATACAGTTTCCTTAATTGATGAAAGGCAATCTATATCATGAGGAAAAAGTTCAAGAATTTGCACTAAGTATCTCTAACCATTGCAAATAAAATACTTGATAATTATAAAGTCGTGCGCCTTCATGTATAGGTGGAGACGCGAATGATGCGATTACAAAATGGTCAGAAATTTAACGATCCGAAACAGTTAAACGTTATGGGCATGAGCTGATTAATAGAGATAAATTAATGAGTGATTAATTGGAAGTTATGAGGTTGCTTGTGCTCACTTGCTCAGACATCTTTATTCGTATCTTAGAGGGAAAACACTCAGGCAAAACTTGAGTAACTCAGTCAGTTGTTGGCAAATTTGCGGATGCATGCAGTTGGCATCGCCCAGTATGTAAAAGTGAATACACCTATATATATTTTTAACCGTCCAGTCAGCCGTTATAGAACATTCACTTAATATATGCATAGTCTGAATGTGTTCCATTGTAGACCTCAAGGCGGTCCCTAGGTCAGTGCTAATTAATTAGAAGATCCAATTATTGTTCCTTTTCTGCTTTTTTCAAAATTGGGGGAAATTGATTATTTAAACGAGATAATATTGAATATTATGAATTGTAATTTACGTGCACGAGATGTTTGGTTCATATACACGTTTAAAATTTTCAAGAAGTTTAAATTAAAATTACATTGCTAAGTAATTTTAATGTAGATTATATTACTTTTCAGAACGTATAATGGCAAATATTGATAATATCCATGTGAACAAAGAATTACATAATTTTTTCAAAGGCATTCCTAACTCTTATTATTGAAAACAAAATATTCTATTTTCGATCATACATTTTTCACGAGCGAATATTTGTAGTATTTTCATTGCGAAAAATTTCAGTTTCGACAGATTTTTATTTGAAATTATCCAATTTCATAATTAAATAGGATTGAGTGCTTACGGAAAATGGTATTATCTCAAAAACTTCATGAATTTGAAAGCTCTCAACTTCTGAAAGATTTTCATTTCAAATCATCTTATTTTGGAGATGTTGATTTGAAATTAAGAATTATCCAACTCTAAATCCTTTCAATTAAAAATGTTCTATCTCTTAAATTTGAAATTTTTGGTTTCCAAAGCTTTTTTATTCGAAATCATTCGAATATAAATTGAAAATATGCATTAATAAATTTTAACTCTAGGAGCATTCAGTTTCGAACGTTTTCATACCCAGATTCATTTAAATTGATATGATTCGAAACTTCATAGTCGTTCGTTGCCAAACATTTTATGAATTTGAAATTATTGTCACTTCGGGAGCTTTTCATTTGAAATGAAAAAATTTCAAACACTCTCAATTTCCAATTAATTAACTCTTGAGGCTATCGTTTAGGAATGGTAAAATTCAGAATCTTTTTCATTATCAATCGTCCTTTTATTCTAATTTTGATCTATGATCATCCGATTGTAAACCTTTTTCAAATTGATAAATAATCCACTTCAAATCGTCACAATTTGAATTTGCCCCTCTTCTGAAATTAAACTCTGGAATAATGCAATTCCTAATCCTTTCAATGTAGACTAATTGAAATTTCATTATTGCCACGTTCATTTGAAAGGTTCTGATTTTCATGAACTTTAATTCCAACCTTTTGAATTTCAAATCAGATGAATTTTAATCCTTGTTATATTGTTGTATTTTCGAACTTCAAATGCTTCTACTTAAAAATTGGTAAATATTAAGCACTTTATAAATTCGGAACTACCGAGAAAATTTTCAGAATCAATAATAATTGGTTCAATATGAACGTTACCAATTCAACAATAATAAATTTCGGATGTTTTTAATTTAAAATTATTTACTTTGGAAAAATAAAAAACCACAATTAATAAAATTGCAAGCACTATTTGAAGAACTCTAAATGAAAGATTGTAAAAGTTGAGATCCTTTCAAATTTTTAATTTTTTTTCTTCTTTTTTCTTATGGAACCTCTCAAGTTTCTGATTTCGAAACAAGAATAGATAAAATTATCGCTATGAACAAACTTAATGTTTTGTATTTTTTTAAGCGTCACGAAATCGTACGTTTTGTCTCTGCCAACGACGAATCTTTTTTTTTCTTAACGATAGATTGAGAATATGTTCCTTCGATCGACGATTTCATGGAACTTTTTTTCTCAACAAAATGATGATGAAAATTATTTATCACAAAAAACTGTTTCATGTATATAATTAAACTAATATAACTATTTTCCTAATTTCGCCAGCTTCATCGAGCGAAATAAGGGAAGCAGGCTATTTCACCAGATTTTCCAGGCGAAATAGCCACTCCGATACTTTTATATGTAATGTAATGTAATTTATTCTCATCCCTTTTACGGGTTTGAGGGCCTCCGTTCCCTTCACAATAAGTTACATAAGTGCCTTAAACTACTTATTCTAACT
>WSXT02086433.1:0-11852 GCA_011762715.2 Neuroterus valhalla
GAAAAATAAACTATACGCGCCACAAACATTTGCATCAGAAGTTTGGTTCAAAAAACTCATGAACTGAACTAAAATATTCCTTCAAAATGATTTCAAAATCCTAAAAACGAAATTAGAAGCAGAGTAATAAGGAGGTAAATTTACGCAGTGACTTATCAGTTTCACGCACCTATAATTACAAAAAAATGCCAGAATTAATATAAAAGTTTATTTTTCCAGGTGAAGCGACAGTTTTGGATTTTTTTGAAATGTTTTATAATAAGTACACAAAAATTCAGCTAAATAATTATGAACAATGTTTTTCTCTATTCTTATGAATATACAACTGTGTACGAATGGTATTCTATTTTATATAATAAAAATTTCATAATGATGATCATCAGTTTATAAAAGTAACATTAAAGTGGGTCAACAAATTTCTTCATAGAGAAAGTTTTTAGGAATATTGTAATAACTACTAAAAATATCCAACTCTAAAAAAAAATTCATTTAACATATTGGACTGTCACCCTCTAGAGCCTGAGAGAAAAATCAATTTATTTTTGAAATATTTTTATTATTTTCATATATACTTAATATTCATAGCACTTTTAGCATTCTCATATTTTCAATAAAAAACATTTTTATGAGATTAATGTGAATGCTATGAAATAGTTTGATTTATATAATTGTATAAGAAGGAATTCAGTATAGAATGATGACTTTCATTTTAAAAATGGAAAAGCATTATTATTTAATTTAATAATAAAGTTTTCAAAACAAATTAACACAATTTCCTGAAATTGAGAATTAGATACAAATTTCTATGAAAAAAGGACCGACTTTCAACTGTAGGTATCGGGAATAAAATATAGAACCCAGCATAATATAGAGAATTATTGGATAAATAGTATTCGATTCAAACAGAAATGTAATTGAATACTATATTATGGAACAAATGGCAAAAGCTATATAATTGGACGAAAATATCTAAAATTGTAACAGAATACGTCTAACAGTCAAGTGGGCAAAAATATATAGAATTTTGAAGAAGGGGAATATTAAAACCAATAGCATTTATGCTTGGAAGTAATAAATAGTACAATCGAAAAGTAAAATATGTCAAGTAAGAATGGAAAATCTTACACCGAGAAGCAAATAAATATTTATATTGAGAAAATATCAAAGGAATTTTGTCTTATTTGAAGTCATTGACATATTTTGACGATAAGGTCACAATTGTTCCTAATTATGTAAATGATTGCGCATACGTATCATGTTATTGGATTATCGCACATCAACTATATGTACACCTAAACATTCGGTAAACTGTTTTGGGAAGCAGGTTGTCTCACGACCTACAGTAAAGGCACCTGAGTAAAAGTTCGGTGGCCGTCGGCGTCGTCGTCGTCTTCTCCGGCGTGGCACGTGCGTGGCTTTGAATCGGTATATTGACGCTGAGGTAGACCAGGATTTTTATGCTGAAGGAGCTCTCAGATATACAGAGGGAGTAGGCAATAAAAGATCTTCAGACTCCGAGAAGACTTGCACTCGAGAGGAAAGGAAGCAGGTGGTATACAATGCAACCTGCATCGGCTTATAACTTTAGGTCTCTTCACCTCTTTTATCGAATACATTCATTCTCATCTTGTACACACACATTTACACAGCAGTATATTTGAAAAAAATTATACAATTCATATTAGCTGCTCTAGCTGCGTTCTTGTTCATTTTAATAATGAGATGCTTTGATATTCGGCAATTTCATATTTGAGTGCCTTACTTTTCAGACGCTTATGAGGCTTTCTCAAGTCCATCTAGAAACCTCTCTCATGTACTCCCATTACTCCCCTTTCTTCCTCACACACCTGTCTTTTATCAATATTTCTTCCTACCTATTACCCTCCCATTCCTACTCATGTCATCATTGCATTCATAACCCCTCTCCCGAAATATTTACATGCATATTCATATACCCATATACCTTACCATGTACCTTCTACTATGCTCTTCAACCCTTTCAATTTACCTCATAACTTGTACACCCTCCCCATCTCATACCCATGTACCCATTTAACTTACCAGAGAGTAAAACAACAGAAAGGTAGAGGATAGAGTATCCTATACTACTCTATTTGCCCTTTCTATTTTACTCCATCCTCTCACCATTACCCCCTATGAGGAACCCTCATTACTACGCTTTCTATTTCACGATCATAACTTCTCTCCCTCTGTCCTCATACCATTCTTGATTACCTTTTTTAATCTGATTTCATAGATTCCTTTTCCGCGTAACACTTCAATCTGCTTCCTTCCTATGTAACTACATACCTCACCCCTTTTACCCTCTTGCCCGAATCCCCTTTTTTATCCCTTCAACATCCCTTTCACTCCTCTCCTAAAAGTCGTCACCTCTTACGTACTTTATTTCTTTTTCTTCTCTCTCATACATTCATAACCCCTCTTCCGCTCTTCCACTCTTCCACTCTTCCGCTCTTCCTCTATACCTCTGACCCTGATACCCGTCCAGTCCTCCCCACCTCTAATCTCCTTTACCTCCCCACCAATAATATGAGTTTCGACCAAAAAACTCGCAATATTTTATTAAAATTAATATCAAAAGTTGCGATATGAGCTCATGGTTACAGTATTCAAAGTTGTTTTTACAAAGATATTCTTCCAAAGTTTTTAAGTTCTTTATTCAGGGAGTGCATTGTTATAAGTTCGTATTTGTACATTTATGTAGAAATTTTTAACAGTTTTTTCCCATAAAATGGTGAGCGGTTTCCGGTTTCGTTTCCAAGAGAAACTCTTTTCTTTTTTTTTCTCAGTTGAGAAGAAGACTCGACAAGAACCACGGATACCATCGGATGACAGGACCACGGGCCCCCGGAACAGTTTCAGGTGATGAATAAAGACTGGGTGTGTGGAATGCAAGAAGTGTAAATTATCTAAAAGGAAAGGAGTTGCGGGATATTATGCGCGTAGGAAAGCTAGATATTTTGTGCGTACCGGAAAAAAAGGGATGTAAGATTAATAAGATAGAGAATGGTCTCGAACTCTGGCTAGGAGTAGACAATGAATCACAAGCTAGCCAAGGAATTGGTCTAATTATTAATGAGAGAGCAAAACAGCAAGTCAAAACGTAAGAGCGTGTATATCCTAGATCATCATAGGTTATAATAGAAGTGGGAATCAGAAGACTGTTTATTGTAGCATGCTATGCCCCTGATAAAGGTGACAGTAAAGAGGCAAAAGACATCTTCTGGAACGTGTTAAATGATATACTAGGAACATGTGATCCGGGCAAAAGAATAATATTACTCAGATACATGAACGGTTGGGTTGCTGTGCAACGCGGAGGTACTGGCAGAGTATTGGTCATTTCGGAGACACAAAAACGAATGGTAATGGGGACGAATTGATCAGTTTGTGCTTAAAAAATTGTTTGTTCATGACAAACACTTGGTTCAGGCACACAATGATACACATGTATACTTGGTGCAGAGGCGGAAGCCATAGTATGATCGACTTTGTTGTAGCGGCTGGAAGACTGAGAGGGCTTGTAAAAGATACAAAGACTATGCTAGGTTGGAAGATTGGAAGACAGAATAAGGCAACGAAAATGTGGAGGATGCATGGATAATATTGCGGATTGGAATCTTCGAGAGTGCATTGGAAGTGTGTGGTACTGCGACTGTAGGAAGAAAGTCCGGTGATGCGTGGTAGAATGATGAAATACGCGTCGCTGTCAACGAGAAAAAAGAAGCGTTTTCGATAATGTTGAATACTAGAGGTCTTGACGATACGGAAAGGACTAGGGTAATAAGTGATTGAAGGAATAAAAAGAGGAAGGAAAATATCCAAGTAAAAGAAAGCAATGATAAAATAAAAACGCAAGAAGATACGAAAATGCAAAACGATTTTGAAGAAAAGAAGATACTATTCTGGAGATGAGTTAAGAAGACAAGAAAAGGAAATACTATCTTTGAGTTTGTCGGAATTAAGAATGCTGACGGTGAAATGGTATGGGGTTCGGACAAAGTGAAAGACTGTATGCGGGATCTTTTCAAGAAGCTGTATGAAGCTGAAGCCGTGGAGACTAACAACAGTAACACAGACACGAATACGTTAGACGAGTCCGATGTAGGTCGCGGAAGCAGAATCGGTGTCGACGACATTGTCTCCATAATTAAAAAACTGAAGATTGTTAGGACTGCCGGTGTGGATGGTATTACCTCTGGAGTACTTAACTTCGGTGGCGGATATTTGTTTATGTGGCTGTGTGAATTTATGAATATGTGTGCTGTAAATAGTGAAGTTCCGAGTGATCAGAGAAAGGCGATTATTGTCCCAATCTACAAGAGAAAGGTGATCCAGGCGACTGCAATAATTATAGAGCAATTAGCCTTCTGAATACTGTAGGAAAAATATTAACCAAAATACTTATTAATAAAGTCATGGGAGTAACAAAGGAAAGGATTTGGGAAGTTCAATGTGGATTTATGCCAGGGAGATCATGTGCGGATCAGATATTTACCCCAAGACAGATCACGGAAAAAAGCCTGAGAGTAAACAAAAAAGTTTTCTGTGCATTTGTTGATCTGGAAAAAGCTTCAGACAAAATGGATAGAGCTCAACTTTGGAAGATCTTAAAAGAAAAAGGAGTGACTGGGTGGCTTCTGAAAGCAATACAAGCAATATATAATGGTAACAAAGCAAGTGTGAGAGTGAATGGACAACTAAGCGATTGGTTGGAAGGGCGTTAGGTAAGGATGCGGTATGTCCTCTTGGATGTTTAATATCAAATGTCTGAGAATGGCTCTCTATGACGAGCAAGGTGTTGATCTTGGGACAATGAAAGTTCGTGGGCTTGCGTTTGCAGATGACAAGATCGCTACGGCAGAATCAGGCGATGATTTGCAGAGGATGTTCAGCAGACTGGCTACAAGCATGAAGAACATGGGTCTTAGGATTAACGTGCATACAACCAAAATTATTGTATTTGAAAGTAAGAATGCGAAATCAATACGCAATATTGCCCTAAATTGGGGGAGGATAGAAAAAGTTGATAATTTCATGTATCATGGTAACAGACGCAGAGATTTCCAGACGTAGAAATGAGGGTAGCAACACACCACTAACTGAATATTGTGCCTGCCGAAAGATTGCGCAACAAATTCCGAACTTTATTTTAAAATTTTCTAATTTTTAACATCTTGACTTCATCAGGCACTTGATTTAGTCCATGGCTTGTGATGAAACACCGGGTAAATAACCCGAGATTGATTTTTGACGAGAAATATAATAATAATGGAAGTGTATTTGAAACTCAAATGAAGAGATTCTAGAGAATCATAATTGAATTCAACCAATAATAATAGAAGCAATCTTTTATATGTATTACCTGAAAGAAAAGTATTGACTGTATATTCACTTATAGACGTTTCGTTTGCCCTGGAAGTTAGGCCTTTATTAGTCCACAATCCAATACCCTGATTCTCTGAAGAGATCTCAATCTCGGTATCTAGTGTGTTATTGGTCTTGATTAATTAAATTGAAAGCTTATCAGAAGTTTGATTAAATTTTACAACACTGTCAGTGCAGAAATTATTATTAATCTTGATTCAAACGAAAATAGGCTAATCTTATGTGTAATTTAATTCTTTTGGCACTAGTGCAAAGACAAGGCATTTAATAAGGATACATATAAAGTATAGAACTACATAAGGATAAAAATATGGTGAGATGCCGACAATTATTTCTTGAGACGTTTAAGAGGATTTCTTTGGATGAAAATAACGTGAAAACGAGACGATACATATCTTCCAGAGACCCGAGAGGAATGTATGCGTCTGAAAGTGTGTCGATCGGATAACAAAGGAGAGTGCTTTTCTCGCTAGGAGATAATGTGGTCCGTGTACACAGGTGCTTGGCTTGGGTCATACAGATGCTGCGATATACCGAAACGCTAGTCGTCACTTTCTCAGTTTTATTCAAGAATAAACATAGAATTTTGTGAAAAAATGAAATTTCATGTTTTTTTTGTACTTTATACTAATCTTGAGATTAAAATACAAAATATTGTTAAGATTTACTGTGAATCTAGCCTGAGGATTGCTCTAACATGTTAAGTTTTCTAGGTAAATAGGTTTACTTTGCCCAAAAATAGAGATTTTGATTGTAATGAATTAAAGAATACATGAAAAATATGAAAACAATATGTTTAATCTATATGTAAAAATATTTAATAATAATAATATATGACAAATACATCTGCAGCAAAATGTTCGAAAAATTGGAAGTCCAATATTCAAGCAAGTAATTTGAAGTGCTTTATTAGACATTTTTCATTTTAATGTGACGTCAAATATATATTTTTTTAATTCAGGAAAGAATATAATCTATATATGTATTGAGTTTTGCTTTTCCGGTATCATAGTTGAAAGAACTGGAGAGGCGAGACTAGAATACTAAACAGGTTTCCGTTTCTCAAAAATAGTATTTATTAAGGCAGTCTGGAGCAGAATTAGATATTATAATGCTAAGTCTGAGAGAACCAGGAAGAATAAATGGATCATTTGATGATTTCGAGATTATGTGACACAAGTCACGCTGACTCGTCGACTTACTCGATCTGAAGATGCGGAAGAAGACGGAAGATGAAACCGTCAAGTTTACGAGACACGGATACCAGACGGCACGTGTGTTTCTGGGACAATCTTCCATATCTTTTTCCTGACCAGACTTTTTATCAAAGACGCGGATAAGTCAAACAAACGCAACGTGCGACATTGAATCTGTGGAAAACGATTTGATTTTCTCTTCAAAGAAAATCATATCTATGATTTCAAATTATTATAATAGCTTTCTGCTTCGTTTGATTTCCAGTATTGAGGATGATTAGGTCAGTGCTCATCATATTCGGTTTTTGAGAAGATTTTAGGATTTTCAACAAGGGCAGACCCAGACAGGACCGATCGGTGGGGTAAGAGTGACTTTGCAGAAAAGATTGCTATTCCTAATCATCTAAATTCTTCTTTTTCTGAGATAATCTTTTTTATTAGAGAAGTAGTATACCAAGGGGGTTTCAAACTACAGATCCCTGTTACCGACAATTACCGACATAGAAACCTGTAGTGGTTCGTGTCTATGCTAAGCTCCATAACGTTCTCATAATGCTATAAAGAATGTTCTGGAAGCTTAGCATAGACACGAACCACTACAGGTTTCAATGTCAGCAATTGTCGGTAACAGGAATCTGTAGTAGGAAACCTCCTTGGTATACTAAAAAATAGAAAATTCACTAGCATGAATATAACCATTGTTACATTGACTGAAATACTAACGGCATGAGAATTTAATGTTCTGGCAGAGAAAATATCATTCCATCGAGCTATTATGGAAAGAAACTGAATTTATATTCGAAATATATTATATTCATGAAATAGCTGAAGAGTTCAACTGTGGGATGAGAGCAACTTAGGGAATAGTTGACAAATGTTTAGATGTTTACTTTTTATAAATTTGATCGTAAATTATATGAAATTATAATTTTAAAAAAACACAGCTATCACTGTCTTTGATAAGAAGTCCTTTTACTTCCTTAATTACTGCATATCTTCAAAAATAACTCTTCAAATGTATAAAATATCGAAGAATTATACCATATCATCAATTTTACATTCCTCTATATTTCTATCTCATGAAAATCCGAAGTCCCCCTTGTACCTTATCCCAATTATTAGCTTGCCAAAAATTGAAGTGAATTAATAAAATTATGGAAACATATTTTATTTCAGTATGTAACTAATGCAAGCATTATGCGTGGAAATTAATGAATTCTAAGAAGAAAAAGAGATGAAAAAAAAAAATTTGAAAAAACTTCCGGTTTTCATGTTCTTTGTGATTAATTAAAAAAAACTCTAAGATAATATTGCATAATTCATCCAAACAAAACAAGCTGAACAGTCGTACTATCTCATAAATAGGGGAAGATGCCAACAGTTGAAGGGGGGGAGCAGTAGTTAGTGATTTTGCCCTGAATTATACGTATATAAAAATATAATATACAATAATTTAGAATTTGAAATGAAGGAAAAATTAATTATTTCCACGTCATATTCATTTTTTATAATGAATGTTGACTGGTTGACCCTGCCCAAGTCTACGTATTATTTCTTCTTTCTTTTGCCACTATCGCGCCTTAACTTGTTACGGCATTGTTTTTTAGATCTTTAAACAGAAAAAGAAATTTGAGAATCCCTAAAAATTCGTAAATGTCTTAACTTAAGACTCCCCTGGAGAATCCTTAAACATTAAAAAAAATCTAGGATCCTCAAATATTAGAAGCATTTGTAAAATTGTTAAATATTGTAAAGTACTTGAAGATCATGAAATATTGGAAGACGTGGGGATACTCAAATTGTGGAAGAAAAATTTTACATTGCATGTCATTGAAGCACCTCAGATATTTGAATCATTTTTATGGCCTCCAAACATTAAAAGAAATTTGAGGATCCTGAAATATTAGAAGAATTGAGTGTGCTCAAATTTAAATGAAATCAAAGTTTTTTGCAGTTTTGATGATTTTGCAGATATTTATAGGTTTTTAATAAAATTTAACAGTATATTTCAATATTTTTTTAGAAATAGATTCTCAAAAATTGGAAGAAGTCTGAAGATCCTGAAACATTAAGAGGAATAGATGCATCCTCAAAATAGGAAGAATCGTGCAAATCTTTACTATCCTTAGGAGTTTACAGACTTCTTTAAGTTCATCCTTAAATAAGGAAAATTTTCATAAATTGGAAAAAAAGTGTAAAGTGTTCATGAGGGAAAAAGGGAGGAGTGAAAGGGGGGGGGGGACGTGAGCATCCGAATGAGAGTGAAGAGGAGCAGCCGAACTATAGGCAAGCCGTTGATGGTATGGGCCGGCGCCCTCTGCTGGTTTTTAGTTTCCCCTCTTTTGCTCTTTCCTTCGTCAGCTGTTGAAAGCGATATAAAGACCCTTTCCTATTTTTTACATATCGCGCGCGCTAACGGCCCAAGAGAATGTTATTCACATCAAAAATAGATCTATTCGTATTGCAGAAAAAAGTGAATAACCTTACACATTCGAAGATTCTGGAGGATTCTTGTAGTTCATCTTGAATTTTTTTGATAAATTTTTATTTGCCTACTAATAACATTATCTTTTTTTTCGAACTCGCAATTTCTTACTTATTCAAGAATAATCTGTAAGAATTCATGAATTTCAGGATCTTTGAATATTTTTCAATATTTGAGATGGAATTTATAGCACCCTCAAAACTTAAGAGAATTTATAGATCTAAAAATTTAGGAAAATATTTAGAGATCCCTTCATTGAAAGATCTTTAAATGATAGCCTTATATCAGAATTCTTTAAAAGATGCCTATAAGATATTTTGAAATCTTTAAAAGTAGAAAACATTGGAACATACTCAAACATTGAGATATTTCGAGGATTCCTAAATATTGGGAAAAGTGTGAAGTTCTTCAAATATAAATGCCAATTTAAAAAACTTCGGATAAAAATATTCTCCGCGTATGACTGAATGGCCGTACATTCCGTTTTATTTCTATTTCATAATAACTAAAAAGTTCCGCAAACAATTCACTCAATATTTCATCGTAAATATATAAGGGGAAAACTACTTAACCCCGAAATGATGAATCAATTCATTCTATGCTGTACGAAAATTCAATCTATCATAAAAATCTAAGGGAGGTATATCATTTCGAATCTTTTGAAAGTCGATTAGATCATCAGAAATTCTGCCATCCAAATCCCAATACTATATAATAATCATACTGCATGAGTGCATGCTAATGTGGAATCGAATAAGTAACCAGTGAGGAAGTGGAAGAGTAAGATGCAGCTGTATTCGTATTCCTTGGACGGAAAGTTAGAGACTGGATGGAATTCGCTTATGTTAGCGAAGGTGAAGAAAAAAATCGATGAGCGCAACGAGCGTGGATCGGTACACGCACGAAGCGCGATGCACGATGCGATGCACGGTTTCGCCTTCTGGTTTCTGGTTTCAGAGGTAAGCATTACTTACTGTCTTACTGCGAGCAGCGAACAAGAAGGCAAGCACTTTCTTCATTTTTGCGTTTACCATTGCGTTTGCGTTACTATACTGCTTTGTACGTGTAATGAGCCCGGAGCCGCTTTGACGCTCGCTCGAGTTCCCTTGCTGAAGGAAGTATTATTTCGAGATTGTGTAACTTGCGATATCGCCAAGAACCAGCCGCATTTCAGTGACAATAAACTCGTGGATCCTATCTTTTATCAAAACCAGTTATTCAACCCAAATTTTTATCATCCTTTTCTACAATTTTCGCCTCCATAAATGTACCATTAAGACATCAGGGTTTTTCAATTATTCGTTCTATTGTTTCTTGTTGTTCCGTTGCAATTCTATTTGCGTAATTTGAGAGAATTGTTTTTTTTTTGTTTTTTTTTTTTATACCATTAAGCGTAACTTGTAAAGAGGCATAATTAGTTGTGTTGAATATTAAAGACGGCACCAGTCTCCTGCTAACATTTATGACAACAGCACGCGGTATTTCCAAGCGGTCACCCTTTCAAGTACTAACCACGCCTAACTCCGCTTAACTTCAGTGTTCGGACAAGATGATTCATATTTCTATATATTTATATTTCTATATTTTTTTAATATCATGGATATTAACATTTTTGGAACAAAGTTCCTTATAGGAGGGTAGAGAGATTTCGTGGTTATGGACCAATTTCATACAATTATTTTGGTAACGTTATGCTGTGAAGTCATAAATTACCGTTACACTGACAGCGTTATTGTCTTTAGAATCTGATGTCGTTTGAAATTTATACGATTGTCTAGAGAGGGATATATGACACCGGTTGAAATTTTTACGAGCATCCTATAGATTTTACGAAAAGGTGACTCCTTGAATTTCGAAAAATTTCCAACCAATTTTTGAAACATTCGATACGATATTTTTATTATTTTTACAACAAAGCTTGAATTGCGAAAATCAGGATACTGTTACGATTTTTGCTATTTCATTATTGTTTCGTGATAGAAGTGAAAATGGTCCGATTTTTGCGATTCAAGTTTTGTTGTACTGATTAAGGGATTTTTGAATATACATCAGTCAACGATGCTAATCTTGATCTCATTGGGGTCTAGAGACTCTAAAGAGGGATATATGACACCCGTTGAGATTTTTACGAGCATCCTTTACGACCTATTGATTTCACGAAAATGAAACTTCTTGCATTTCGCAAAATTTTCAACCAATTTTCACACATTTGATATCTTATTGTTAAAAAGTTTACAACAAAGTTTGAATCTGAAAAATTGGTCTTCTTTTGCGATTTTTGCTATTTTTCATTATCGGTTCGTTATAGAAGTAAAAGATAGTATAACGTTGATTATGGAAAAACGGACCAAAAAAGAAGTAAACGTGTCCAAGTGACACGCATAAGGAATGAAGTTCCTTCCGTGGCTTATCAAATACTGAATATAAACGTTCCTCAAATATTTATATGAAAGTAATGCGTGTCTTTGAAACACGCGGTAGGAACGGAGTTTCGAATGCGTGCTAAGGAGGAGGACGTACGTATATACGCATTCGAAACTCCGTCCCTACCGCATGTTCCAAAGACACGCACTAGCTTTTATATAATTATTTGAGGAACGTTTATATTCAGTATATGTTAAGCGACGGAAGGACCCAAGTGGAAAATACAGTATTGTGCCAATGCATACAACAGGCGCAGTACCTTGCCAGTTATTAGGAAGGCGTTATGCCAGTACCGAAACTCAGTACCACGCCAAGCGTTGGGAAGTTACTGGTTTTGT
>WSXT02086444.1:0-11851 GCA_011762715.2 Neuroterus valhalla
AAACAATATTTAAATAATCAATTATTTGAATATTGATGAGACCAGTAGACAGAAAAAATTAACATCATAATATTATTAGTCATCAATCCTTGAAAATATATAAGAAAATTGTGCATGCTGCAATTTTTTCCTCATTTGACACCAAAGGGTGAAAGAATCAGGAAAATATATCAAAAGTTATTCGCCTTTATTTTTTAAAGATTCTTATATAATCTACTTCTACTTCAAAAAATTGATTCAAAGCCTGCTTTGTTTGTCAAATATTTCAGAACGTAACTTCGCTACAACGTTCAAATAACCAAAAAGAGACAGAGCCATATATACATTTAGTATAGACGGACGGAAATCTGAAAAATGTTATCATATTAGGACTCTGTGAATGCCGGAACGTAAAGATCCACTTAGAACTGTACACTGTAAAAAAAATTGGTTGAAAATTACCACATTAATCGGTGGACATAAAAATACCAGTGATTACTGTGGCAGTTTTACTCAAATATTTGAAAATTATTCTGACACTTTAAAATCACATACAGACGGGAAAATTCTCGTAACCCCGCTTTCAGGACAGTTAGATTTTACGCAATTCTTGTCAAAATAACAACTCCTTCAAATCTGAAGTTTGCTTTTCGCATGAAAAAGTAACACTATGCTTATGATTTTGCTATGTTTCGAATTGAATGGTTTCAGGTTGAATATTCGAAAATGACATACTACAATTTTTTTCGGTTGAATAATTTTAATTTGGGAGGGTTCTAAATTGAACATGTTCTAAACGGAAGAGTTGAACAATGGATGATTTCGAAGTTTAGTATATCAATCTCTGATTCCAAAATTGAACAGTTTTAAATTGACTCTAATCTCAAAATGATAGGAATTTAAATTATGTAGTTTCTGATTCAAAGCACATTTAAAATTGTCAATTTTAATGTAATGTAATGTAATTCATTCTCTCCCCTTGTATGAGGTTATACAAATTCGAATGCTTTTGAATAAAGCTTTTTTTAGAAATGTTATAATCCAGAGGTTTACCCAGAAATGTTCATATTGGACAAAAACTGATTGAAACTTATTCAATTTCAAGAAAAACTTTGAGCTGAAAATTCTGATACATTAAAAAAACTTCCCATTCGGGATTTCCAATCTAAAATTTATTCAGTTGTGAACGATTTTTATTCGAAAATCCATTCTCCCAATTTGGAATGGTTGTTTTTAATAGAATTTTAATCTGCAATTATTGAATATTCAAAGATAGTAATTTAGAATGATTCAATACTCCATAATTCCATGATTAATTCAAAATGTTCTGATTTGTACAATTTTTTAGTTTAATTTCTCTAATTTTAATTTAAGATCATATTCTCAAATTTTTAAACGCTTTGAGCTGAAAAATGTTTTCTTCTTGTGCATTGCTGATGAGTGATGTCCGCCCGCCAATCGTTTTTGTTTTATGGCGCCATCAAGCGTAAGAGTGGAATTACAAAATTCTGGTGGAATTCCCATCTTTCTGCTTTTATACACTTTCCATGTGAATTGGATTACAGTACATATTGTGCGTAATGATATCGTTCACAATATGGTTGAAATTTACCACGTTAATCACTTGAATTTTTATGTCCACTGATTCATGTGGTAATATTATACTCTTATGATAAAATTCCTACAAATATTGTAATATGGCACTGCAATCACTGCAATTACACATTGAACTTGTGTGATTAACACATTAATCACGTCGAAATATTTGCAAACCGACTTGTAATTTTCAACTACTTTTTTTACAGTGAAGATAAAAAATTTGGACGATTCCAAGAGACTCTCATGAATGAGAATGTAGAAATGACAATATACAATATTCTCCTATTATTCGGCAAATAATTTTGAAAGCTTTTTCGGCTGGAGCAATTTAAGAGCAATCGGATTTGGAGAAAATAGTACGAGGATAAAGAAGATTCGAGGACGAGTGGCACCCCTTTTAAATTGCATGGGCGTGTAATCTATAAATCTGTAGATTGTCGGCTGTGGTTGGAGTAACATTTGGTCTTGCTGCACTGAGTTGCGGTTTGGCTGATCCCACAGGAGAAAGCTAGACCCTGGGCCGCCCGATGCGATGGCACCCATAATGACGCGCGGGTGCGGCTCGTTCTCTTATCGCAGCTGACGATGCACACGCAATGCAGCCTCTGCAGGGCTCACAATCAGAAAATTACAATTGTCATTCAATCCAGTTCAGAATACGCTAGATAAAGAAACAAGAGTTACCCGTTACTTTAATTATCCAATTACTTAGTGTCGATAGGGCTTAGTGTGATAAGGAGAAGATTTGGAATGAAAAACGAACTACTCATCAAATTTTTCTGTTACAACATGAGGGATATATCTCTTGTTATTTGCTGCGAAAAATGGCTGTCATTATCAAATACTTTTTATTTATTGAGATACTCAGATACTTTCAGAACTCTCCAGTCTATAATTGCGTCACTTGGTCTTTTTATTAGAATCTCGACGGCCGCTAACAATAAGGTTCCATCTCAGCGATCAACGCAACAAGGTTCTACTTTTATCAAAATTCAAAAAGGTACTCTCTCGTCGGCCAATTCAAAAAGGTTCTATCTCGTCGGACAATTCGAAAAGGTTCTACCTCGGCGCGCCATGCAAAAAGGTTCTATCTCAGCGTTCCGTGAAACAAGATTCTATCTGAACCGTCGGAACGATGAGATAGAACCTTTTTGCATAGTCCGCCAAGAAAGGACTTTTTTGAATTGGCCGACGAGATAGTACCTTTTTGAATTTTGATTAAGAGAGAACCTTGTTACTTATTATCTGGAATAATAATCCATGATACGGTAATTGAAAATACGACTTAGAGCGAGTTAAAAATCTGTTTTTTGTATTTCTTTTTTACTGTGAAATACAATCGAGACCGAGCTGGCGACACTCATGTCACCGATAGTCTCCAAACTAAAATATGTTTTTCTTGGTGTAAAATAAGGGGACACGTATTTTTTAATACTCATCAGAGAAGGTATTAGATTTGTGTTAAATTTGACCCCCCCTCCCCCGTTCTTGTGAAATGTCCACGTTTTGAGACCCCCTAAACCCGAGGAAAGGTTTTTACGAATGTCTCTGTATGTCTTTATGTCTGTCTGTGAGCACGATAACTTTCGAAAAAACTAATTGATTTGATTGGCCTTTGGTACACTCTTCCAGTGTCAGAAACTGAAGGTCAAGATTCGATAATTGTAATTACAGCCACTTGTAGTGAGTAATAAGTGGAGCAATTTATTTCTATGATGTTTTTTGATGAGAACAAAATTGTCAGAGTTACGGCATTTTCAAAATTCGAAAATATAAACAAAAATGAGAATTTTTAGCTAAACGACGGAAGATATGAAAAAAGTTTGGGAGCAAAAATGTTTCTATTTGAAAGCCCCACAAGATGGACTCCACAACTTTTTGAATTTTCTCAAAAAAATCAGAAATTCAAATTTTGATCGCACAAAAAAGAATGGAAAATAATCTGTCAACTCGAAAACTTCCGAAAGAATGATGATATTCGATCGTGCTTTGGCAACCATTTGTAGAGACCAAAAATACAAGTCGAGTTCGTTCATCAGCTATTTAGATCAAAAAATGAAAGATGGGGAGCATTTTGAAAATCTTTTTGGATTTTTTTTTCCAAGACTCAAAAATTTCAAGTTCGGTTTCCTATAGTAGGTAAAAAGCGAAACACTTTTTTTTCATGATTTTTTTTTATAAAAACCAAATTGTCAGAGTTATGACATCTTCAAAATTCAAAACTATAGAAGAAAATGATAATTTTCAGCCAAGTAACGCAAGGGTCAAAAGAAAGTAAATGAGCGAAAATGTTCCTTCTTGGGAACCCTACAAGATTGCCAAAACGGCTATTTGAATTTTCTCCAACAATCGAAAATTCCTTTTTGATCGCACAAAAAAAAAATTGAAAATAATCTGTGAACTCGATAATTTTCGAAAGAATGATCATATTCGATTGTGCTTTGGCATCCATTTTGAGGGACAAAAAATACAAGTCGAGTTCGTTAACCAGCTGTTTTGGATCAAAAATAAAAGAGGGGGAGCATTTTGAAATTTTTTTGGGACTTCTTTTTCCAAGACCCAGAAATTGTACGTACGGTTTCTTGTAGTAGGGAAAAATAACAATTTATCCTCATGAATTTTTTTTGATAATAACAAGACTGTGAGAGTTGTGAAATTATGAAAAATGCGAAAATATAAACGAAAATGAGCATTTTTACGCAAACAACGCAAAACATGAAAAAAGGTTTGAAGAAAAAAATGGTAATTTTTGGGAGCCCTCCAGGATGATCTTTACAATTTTGCAGGTGTTCTCGAAAAATCGAAAACTCAAATTTTAGTCGCACAATAAATAGTGAGAAATAGAAAGATTCATTTTTTGGTCAAACTATTTAAGGTACGGGAAAATGTAAATGAACTAAAATTGTGCACCAAAAAAAGATCTACAAATTTGGTATAATTAACTTTTTGATAGGACAAGTGGTTTTTTGCTTCATTTATAAAAAAGCATATAAAAAATGAAAAAAATGAACTTTTGACACAAGCTTAGGAAAAAATCAAATAGACGCAAGTTCTTTGCCAGAAAAATATCTTTAATGTTTTATCAACTTCTTTAACAGGATATATATTTTTCATTTCAATCAGAAAAGATAACGATAAAACTGAAATAATAAATTTTTTGAAAAAATGACTGAAGCTAACCCAGAAGATTGATAGAGAAAAGTTCTTCATCAAATTTCTGGAAAAACTAGACAGCATGTGAAAAAAATTAGGCAACAAAACTTCACCGTTTTGGATAAAATTTGAACGAGTGCGCAGCACGAGACACGCAACATTCCGCTTTTGAGTTTCACAAGCTTTTTATACAACTGTAGGGAGGTACAAAGGCCGAGCGCGGAGCGCGGGGTGAGTTTACCATCGAGCGCGAAGCGCGAGTTCCTAAAGTCGCGCGGCTCAGGCGCGCTCAAACTTGCGAGCCGCGCAAAACGCGCGATGAGAATGTGCCCACGCTGCGGGCAGATTTTTTTATTTTTCGATTGGATGAAAATTACAGGATTTATGTTGATTTTTATACTAACCTCTAAAATGACTCTCGGTCAACTGGAAAATGAAAATAACTGATATTTTTGTAGTTTATAAGATTTTTCGTGGCTGCTTTGTGTTGTTTGATGTAGCTTTAGGTGTTTATTTAACTTGACTTAACCATTTTGGAAAATAGTTAAAATTAACCTAGAAATTGCTATTTTTACCAAAATTATTAAATAAGATTTTTTCAAAAACGCCATGTTTTTTTTGGCTGGATTTTTTTTGAATAGCTAATTCCAAGACCTAAATTTTAAGCTATATGGGACTTTCCAATTCTGCGTCATATGGAAATAAAAAATAAAAAAAGAACTTTTTTTCACTCTTTGCATTTGTTTGCACGAGTCATTTAGTAAATCATTTTCAATAATACAAAGATATTTTTGAGATAACAGTGTTACTATAATCAAATTACGTTCTTACATTTTTTTATTTATCATGAAAATTTTACCTAGCAGGTAATTACATTTCTATGTACACTTTTCATTTGATTTTATGTTCATTACCTCTCACTTATTTTTTATTAAAGTTTCTTCTTTATTTTGGAAGCTTTACTGTTATTTTCACAGAAAAAAAGCAAAAAGAGAAACTCGTAGTATAAAAGAGACTTACCAAATATTAAAAAAATATAATCCTGGAATCACGATAAGTTTCTCTAAATTTTATGCTTTGCGTCCTTATAATGTGTCCATTGGTCCCATAAATCATGGAAGACAACAAACCTAAAACCAGTTGAAAAGTTTACATAGAAATTCAGTTACTAGCTTACTAAAATTTTTTCGATAAATAAAAAAATTTAAAAATATAATTTAAGACTTAATTATAGGAATACTGTTATCCTAAAAAAATTTTTTCTATAATTGAAAATGATTTACTGAAAGACTCGTGCAAACGAACGCAAAAAGTGAAAAAAATTTCTTTTTTTTATTTCCCTATGACGCGAAATCGGAAACTCCCATATAGCTTAAAATTTAGGTCTTGGAATCAGCTATATGTTAAAAAAGTTCAGCTTCTAGGTTAATTTTAATTTTTTTTCAAAATGGTTAAGTCAAGTTGAAAGAGCACCTAAAACTACAACAAACAACACGAAGCAGTCACCAAAAATCTCGAAAACTACAAAAATATCAGGTATTTTCATTTTTCAGTTGACCGAGAGTCATTTTAGAGGTTAACTTAGAAAGCAACATAAATCCTGTAATTTTGGTCCAATAGAAAAATTAAAAAAATGCGTGTCCCCTTATTTTGCACTTAGAAAAACATATTTCAATTTGTAGATGATCAGTGACATGAGTGTCGCCAGCCTGCATGATTTAAAATGGAATTGGTCAAGAATCTGTCAACAGCTCAAGGTTAGATGGAGAGATTTTAGAACATAAATTTCGCAATGAAAATGTGAATGCAGTAGAATGATAGTACTAATAGTAATAATAATAAGAGGACCTGGGAAAAGGGGAAGGTTGTGACCTACATTATTTCTATGACCAGTCATCTGTAATGACGAAAACTCCGGTTTCGTTGATGCGATACCAAAGAAAATAAAAAACTATTTCTCCACGCAACTTTTTGTTAATTGAAGAGGGGAAGGGTAAAGCATCCGAAAGTCCGAATATAATTCTGACGAAATCCAGAAGAAGAATCTTTCCACATATTTGAAATATCATCAATCAAAGTATAATGTTAATCAATTTCGTATCATACTCACGCCTAGCAACCCTACCCTTAATATTGAGTTGATTGATTGGGAAATATACACTCACGAAAACATCTTCCTCCTTCCTGTTTTCTTTGGAACCAGAGATTCAAAGAACTTATTGATTTTTTCATCCCAAGTTATTTTGTAAGTGCAACTTTATTGGCGTACCAAAAGTTTATGAAAGTGTGCATGTGTATATGGAATAGAAAGTCGACATGGGTGCGTGCACGAGAGTGGAAGGGAAGCAGCGGAGCTCTAAGCAGGCTGTTGATGTTGGGGGTCTTCTCCACTATTCTCCAGTTTCCCCTTTTGCACTGTTTCTTCATCAGCTGTGTATAACTATGCAAAGACCCCATACTGTATTCCCTTACATTTCCTTCATATATACTCTTATTTTCCAATATGGCTTTGCGGAGTCGGTAAAGTAATTGGCAGTTGCAATCTCTCGACCCTTTGCGAGACCTTTATGAGTTTTTTACTGCCTTAGGGTGTTTGAAGAAGAAGAGCTCTGGCAGTTTTATAGCTAGTTGATTTCGTCTCATCCAACAACATCGTCTTTTGTATTTTCACACGTTTGCGGAAACGACTGGTACAGGAGAGAGTAATTCAGAAAAAATTCCATTGGAATAATCTGTAGATCTTTTGACTCCTCTTAGAGATTTGATCAGGTCAATTGAAATAATCTGCTATTCTCTACGAGATGAAACATAAAAATTAAAATCGAAGTATAGACTAATTCCAAAAAACCACCTCAGAGATTTTAAAACGATTCCAGAAAGAAATCTGGTTAAATCAAATGTCGTGAAAATTTCGTCCAAGGACTGATTTATGCTTTTATACTTCACCACTGATGAGTCAGCAGTTGCCAGGAAGCTGAAGGTGATTTCAGCAGTCAGCCATTACTCATTTGTGGTCAGAACGTCACGCTCGTTTCTGCAAGTTCTCTCGTCCAATCAACCCTTCCCAAATCAGTCTGTGTCTCAAGAATATAGCTTTAGAGCAGGTTTTCTTGTAGCCATATAGTTAGAAACAATAAAAGAAAAAAACTAAAAACGGAGGATGCGCGTTTTTGGCAAACCCTGCGGGTTACTTCCGGTAGTGCAATCGGTATCGGGCACCAAATGAGGTAAGGGACGTTAAGACCGGATTTTTGGGACGAGTATTGGACAAAATCTTTCTTACGGAACGACGCTGGTCGTTTGAGACTCTCGAGGAAGATATGGGGTCATAGTAGTCTTTTTATCGATTTACTACTGCCGCCGTCATCGATTCTCATGAAGAATCCTATGGCCAGGGCGTTTTTAATATCCTCCCGTCGACAGCGATAACACTCCTGTACAGGTTGTAACCTCGAAACTGCATATTCATAGGATTTGCTTATGGCTCCTTTAAATCTTGCAAACGTCTAGAATTTTTCATTGTTCTGTACACCTGCCGACTGTTTTTTTTTGGGTGGAGTGTTTTATTACATCAAGCTGCATTTCAAAGATAAATAAAACAAGTGAGATGTCCATAAATCTGGAAAAAATGTAGCATTTCGTTTTGGATATATATCATCGAATCACAACAAAGAAACAAGTTATATGGGAAATGAATTCAAATAGGTATTCATGATAACTTTTATACATTGTTTGAATTCGTAAATCAAGAACACAAATCTTTGATGAATTTATTCATTTGGTCCAAATTGAACTTCTCCATCCTGCCTGCTTTAACGACCCTGCAGTTTGCTTATGCTATAGATTTGAAATTTGTGTCATCGATAATCAACAAACTGAAAGTCCGATTTGGATACAGAATGGACCATTGGAATCGCCTTCCAAATGTCTCCATGTGTCTGATTTTTGGGTGCTTTTGTTACGCGACTTTTTTGACTCCCGGTGCCCCATACTGGTAAAAGTAAATAAATTACAGCAAAAGATTTTTCGGAATTAAACAATTTCAACCACGCCGGGGACGTTTAAAAAAAATCTACGTGAAGAACAGACGAAAAACGTCCCCGGCGTGGTTAAATTCTTCTAATTTCAGGAAAATTTTTCTGTAATTTCTTCATCCTTGCCCAATCTGCCAAATTAAATAACAATTTTTGAGGTAAAATCGATATTATATTATCTTTCTTTCTTTTTTGATTCATTTCAAAAGTTTTTAAATTACATTTTGATTATGAAAATGCAATTTCATGAATTTGGAATTATAATTTTTATTTTTTTAAGGTTTTTTATTTTTCTTCGTAAATTAATTTTAGAGAACATAAAAACTGGTAGTTTTTCAATTTTCAAAATTTTTCTATTCAAAATTTTGCAATATTTTTTTTGCCTATTAAGATGACCGTCATTTACAGGTCATGTGTTGTAAATGGGTATATGCGGTAAAACTAAAATAACGATGCAATAATTAATTAAAAGTAATTAAATCAATTTTCCTATAATTTTCATACAACAGTTTCACTCTAATACCTTAATCATTGTCAGATGCGCAAAAAAGGAATCGAAGATAATAATAATAATGATGAATGAAATACATTATTAATAATAATGAAATACATGTTTTAAGTGCAGCATAACGATTAAGTCTCAAGCTTCACGCAGCGGTATTTTTAAATCACGGATGGCTAAGTGATTGAGAGTTTAACGTGTACATCTAGAATAATCATTTAAAAAAATTACGCATCAAAAATATAATAACAAGACAAAGAGCAAAATTCATTTCTTTCAATTGACTGCGCATATTTAACGTAAGAGTATTGAGGAATTTAGAAGCTCAAGAATGAAAGGAAGGAACAGAAAGAATTGAAATAATTTTACTGTGAAATGGAGGAAATCATTTTATATGAAACCAATATTTCAATTGGAATTATTAACCATTTCGTTAAACCAAAGAACAACAGAAGTAATTTTTTTTATATTTTGAAAGTACATCGTGCTACCCACAAAATTGTAGGAATGATCATTTGATTTTCGGATAAATATATTTTTTTTATTTGTTACAATCATTCGAAGATTATAGTACTGAATTACCGAAAATAAACAATATTTTTCTAAAGTAGTATGTTGCAACCAAGCATGAACATTCAAAATTGAAATAACTCTTGCTCTTTCGATTAAAAGAATTTCGAGAAATTACATGTAGATTTTCTCGAAAATCTCGGTTTCCACAAATTTTTCACGTCCAAGAAATAGACGGAAATATTTACTAAATATTATCTGGGTTTCGTTCTCAGTATACCTCTATTTCACATTGGAAACCATTACTATTATAGAATGTGAATTTCGCATTTTTGTCGGGAACAACAAGAAGTACAAAAAAAGCTTACAATCGTTTGGCCCGCATGAAACGGATAGAATGCGTTTCTCACATTAACAGGAATTATAGACGAATATAGATAAAATTGTAGAAGGTGGAAACATCCACGAAATTTTCTCCATTTTCTTTTTATCGAATTTTTGAAAAAATGGAGAAAATATTTCCAGAAAAACTCTTCCTTCCTTATTTCTTCCAATATTCCCAACAAGTTTCTGCTAATATAGGAAGACATCTTGTCAGCTTTGTACGAGGTAAATAATTTTTTTGTCCTGAAACATTTATTTTATTTTAAATATAATTTTTTCCGCCGTGAACAATGCAAGATATTACAAAAGACCAAGAAGTGTTTTTCGCAGAACTTTTCTAGATGTGGAAACTTTCATCTCAACATTTTTTTTACCTTTCATTGTTTTCGTCGGAAATGCGAAAAATCGATTCTTCGAACATAATTTGATAAATTTGAAGCGGTGGTTCACCAAAAACGGCATCAGAGAGATATTTGAGAAATATTACCGTCCGTTTTTCAAAAGATTTTATTTAGAATAGGGTTATTGGGAAAATCCTCTTTCAAGGATTTTACAACAACAGCTACTATTTTGTCATCTATAAATTTTTTTAAATTGTGTTGTTGTAACGAGAGCTGTTATTTTTAGAGATTGCTTTGGTAATCTTTAAGCCATTGTGAAAAATAGAAAAAAAATTTTTTGATGCAACAGTAAAATACGTGTTTCTTATTTATACTCTAGAACGATACATCTAAAAATTAAATCCTGATTCCTACAATTTCGTAGGTTTTTAAGGCATTAAAGATGTACAGTCATCATAAGATATGTATGCATCGAAACACGAGGAAAAAGCCAGTCAATACAATTTAATCTAGCGCTTTGAAATTCAAATTATGTCAATCGTTTTTGCTGCTTCTGTTACATTCTTCAATTTTTTTATTCCTTAATATTCATCCATTTCATTTTTTAAGGTTGATTAGGAGGAATAGGATTTGCAATTTTCAATACTTTTGATACCAAAGTTATGTTCCATGAATAACGCTTCAAATAATTTATATTAAAACGAAGAATTTGGAGCTAATCAACATTTCAATAGATAATACAATTCATTACTTTCACACTATTGTTGTTCTGCTAATTCGAATAATGTATGAGAAAAAGATACTTCTTTCCTGAAAACAGATCGTTAACTTTCAGAGATGTTCATAAAATTATACCTCAATGACGATATTTCATTTTTTCTATTATATTGTGAAAATAGTGCAAATTTCAATATTTTTCCACTAATTTCATGTAGCATTTCTTCTTTATACTCGTAACAGCTTACGATCAGCAAATGATACTTTTTTGTAGCAAAACAATAGGTTTTTTCAGAAGTCTTATATTACTTATTCGACTCATAATTAATCTTTAGATACTATTGCACTGATTATTTATTTGAACATAGAAAGTACACATCCACAATCATCGCCTGATCCGGCTAAAATTTGAGGTTATAATACCGTTTTCGAAAAGTGTAATTTTGAAATGTTAGGACCAATTATCATCTAATGATTGAAGATTTTTTCAAAATATGTGTTTTAGGGATCGTCCATAAATTACGTAACGCTTTTTTCCGGCAATTCTGACCCCCCCCCCCCCGCCCATGTAACGCAGGTTTCCGACTTTTCTTGTAGTTTTTCGCCATTGCGTAACACTAGTAGAGACCCCC
>WSXT02086455.1:0-11851 GCA_011762715.2 Neuroterus valhalla
TGGAAAGGTGAGGGTCCTGAGGGCCCTTGAAAAATATGAAACTTCGCGCAGGCATGCATCACCCATCAACAACAGACCGACCACTTGCGTGCACCCGTCACACACTCGTACCAACCACCACGTGATTGGCAAAACATCACCGGCTTTCCAGTTGAAATAACCCAGCCGAAGCTGCTCATGCCTACTTGATAAAAAACGATACCTATTTATCGACAGTATCACAAACAGTCCGATCCATGTAACAATACGCTGCTATATTACTGAGAATACGACCTGTGCAATGCATGAAAAGAAAGAAAAATATTTCTTTTACTCTGGGAAAATAGGTTTTTGTCCAGTTATATCAGGTTTGTTTAGTGCTCCTCAAAGAAACAGGATCTAGAAAAACATCCTTTATAGTAGGGCATCAGAATATAATCTCTCTTTTACAGAATTATTATTATTATCATTATTTTTTTCGAACCTATAAGGTTTTTTTTTATATTGGTCCTTCGAGCCGGTTTCAAAGCTGACACTTTCCTGATCGAGAATATAAAAACTGCCTTAGTCATCGATTTGTTGCAAGAAAAAAGTAAAAAAAAAATATTTTGATTTAATATTTGACAGAAAACGCATATTTTTTCTGATCTTTTTTTTTGCAATATTTTCATCTTTTCATCTCTCATTCCAACAAAATAAACTAGATACCTATTTTTCCCGCGAATTATGAATATTTTATGCTTGTGCCAACTACCGATGCACAGTTATACAAACTTGGATTTTACAAGTCACAATTTTTATTCGAATAAGACGTTTTTTTTCAGGATTAGAGCTGCTTAAATTCTAGAAGGAAACCTCTTGAAGAAATTTTCAATTTTTATTTTATAAAAGATTGGGTAATATATAAAAGTTCAAAAGCTATTTGATACAAAATCAATTTTCATCTTGCGAAGAGTGAACTTTACAATCATAGCAGGTACTAAAATAATTGCATTCGCACTATGGGAACATACATATTTGAAATAAAAATCAATCGAGGTGTTATACACAAATTTCATTCATATTATTACGCAAATCTGTGATTCATTCATAGGTTTTTTGTTGCTAGATATATACTCTTTTCAGGGTGGTGACTTGACCGGGAATTCAATTGAAAAACCGGGAATTTACTTGACTTAACCGAGAGTATTATAAATTGTACCGAAAATAGGGAATTTGGTACATAGAACGGTAACTTTTTGAACTAATTATAATTTGGATTTAGAAGAAAAGAAAATTAAAAGATCGTTCATCCAATTCAAAATTTGTGACAATTTCAAAGTCCCCTTTTCTTAATTTTAAATAAAGAAAGTACTTCAAGCAGTCTTAAGGGTAGAAGTAGTATTCCGAAGAAGAAATATTTCTAAAATATGAAAGAAAACTTGTTTACATTGTTCACTGCAAATTTATCCTTTTTTAGAATCAATCCATCTCTTTTTGGTGAAAATTCAAGTATTCTATTGAACTTTGTTTTCGAATTTGGAAATCAAACTATTTCTTTGAGAATTTATGTGCTTCGTGGAAAATTTGCCTTTTTGTAGAAAATTAATATTATCGTTAAAAATTCATCTTTTTGCTCAAAATACTTCTATTTCCGTTGAAAGTTCACCATTATGTGCCTAAAAATTGATAAGTTAGGTTAAAAATCCATTACTTTGAATGAAAATTAAACTTTTTCATTTCCAGTGGAAAATTGATATTCTCTAGTTCAAAATTCGACAATTCGGAAGTTGATGTTCTTCTTCAAAAATTCTTCTTTACGTTTAACAATCCGCGTTATACAGTCAAACATTTTTCATTTTGGTCGAACATTCATCAGGTTAAAAACTCTTATGTTTGGTTTAAAATTAATTTTTTGAGACAAAAATGTTACTATTCCATTTTTGTTTGGAGATTTTTATTTTCATAGTTCAAATTTCTAACAATTTGTTAAAAAATAGTATTTTCTGGTTGAAAATTAATTTTATGTCCTTCTGGTTTAAAACTAAAATGCTCCAGTTGAAGATTTACAATTTCATTTGATTCTCCATCATTTTGCGTACAAATGTGATAATTCGCTTGAAAGTTTTTTTTTTATTGCTGAAAGTTATTTTTTTTTATGGAAATTAGTTTTTTCTATAATTAGTAATTTCTTTGACTGAAAATTCAACTTATTCCAATTGAAAATTCCATAGTTTCAGTTAAAAAATAATTTTTTCAGTTAAACATAAATTTTTTCAATTCAAAATTTGAGTATTCAAATTTTCATTGACAATTTATCTTTTTCAATAAAAGTTAATTTATCTGTTTGAAAACTCAACTTCTTCAGTTGAAGATCCTTTGTTTTAGTATAAGTTTTAGTATATATTTTTTAGTATTGTCTTTTCAAACTGAAAATGTTACTGTTCCATTTTTTGATTGAAATAATTATTTTTTGAGTTCGAAATGCGACTATCTTGTTGGGAAATGGTATTTTTTCATAGAAAATTATTTATTCTATCTGCTTGAAAATTAATCTTCTTGTTCCAACATCCACTTTCATCGTTGAAGAATGAAGTGCTCCAAATAAATATCTATCTTTTCATTTGGAAATTCATCTTCTTGGTTGAAAAATGAACTATTCGGTTGGAAATTCGTTTTTTTATCGTACATTGATTTTTTTAAGTTGTTACTTTAACCGATCCAATTTTTGTACAAAAGTAGTAATTTTTGTTGTAAATTTGAGTATTTTTTTTCAAAATTGGTTTATTTTGAAATGATTGATTTTTTGTGTTGAAGGATGTTTAGAATGAACGTCATGAATAAAAATAAGTTTTTGCGCTCTGCGACAAATATAAATCTTGAATTTTCTAGACGACTAGTCTATCTCCTTTTCCGCCTCCCCTATTTTTTCGGGATGATTAGACACATCCTATTTAGGCATAAATGCGAAATATGAACGCGATTGTCCAGAATGCCGACTTTTTGTCTACGTGACTGATTAACTCTGCAGCGGTCACAACACGAAACCCCTCATCCATGGCTGGGATTCCAGGAACTGCATAAACCGAGGCATTTTATTTTGACAGAGAATTCAATTTTGAAAGAAGTTAGTTACAAATTTAAAACACAATAATGTTGATAGATTTTCGATTATGATGAGGTACAACATTTCCAAAAAAGAAGGCAAGTTGAATGAACTAATCTTAAAAAAAAATTTGTTAATCTATTTATACACTTTTCTCCATTGAAATATTTAGAATTGAAATATTACATTGGAAATACGAGTGAATAAAATCTTTTCGATTACAACATTTTTTTGTGGTAGATGTTTCAATTTCAAAAGCAGTTTGCAATCATCGAAAAACGATAATTGAAAAATGGATGTACAGGAAAAGGAAAAAGTAGTGTTTTCTTCGCAAGAGGCATGAAATCGATCCTGCATAGCGCGTAATTTCCAAAGTGATTGAATTATAAAATGTCAATAGTTGAACAATTGCACGATATGTTTCGAGTCTATAATCAACATTGGTGAAAATATGTCCCTAATTGTGGTATTGTTCATTTTGAGATAACTCTAACATGAATTCGTGATTGAAGATTTTGTTTGGGAAGAAAATCTTATCAAAAATGATTTTATCCCCTAATATTGGCAAAGACTCTCTGAAGTGTAACATTCTATATATTCAAACGAAGGGTAATATTTCAATCAATAGAACGCAGGCAGACATAAAATCGTGATTGGAATTAATTAGCCCCTATACTTGCTCAAATAATTGATAATTGAGCTGTTCTCTTTTCAAACAAGCACGAGAATAAAAAAATAAAAAATACCCGTCGCGTGTAGCATTGACTTGCAAATTGCCGAGTTACTGCGATAACTGATATATCGCTCGACACAAGGATTTGCGTATAATTTTCATTAATGCACCCGACTGCCTATATGTCTGCATGAGAACAATAAGGGCAAATTACGAACCTCGCCAGGTAAATTGAGTAAATCAAAGGAGGAATGCAAAGGATCTTGACCAGTACGATCCTGCATAACATACACTGTGTACAGTATACATATAATACACTTGACAGTGAGTACTTCAACTGATTGTGAGAAGAGCTCACATAGAGGGAGGCACTCTAATGAAGATAGAATTAAACAAGTAAAATAACAGAAATCGTGTGTGTTTGTGTGTGTGTTTGTGCTTTCATTAGTACCTTCGTCCTAATCTTGTTTTCCACATCGTTACTGTTCCCGAATGCATCCGAGAAATTCGTTGCAAGATTATGTGCATGATCATTAATTCCAATGAGCCCCATTTAACGATCTCAACATCTTTGATTTATCAGCTCAGTTGTCAAAAATTACCCACCTCTCCTTGCTTTTCATTAGCAGTGTGGCGACTTGACCCGGAAAACCCGGAAAATTACCGGGAATTCAACTAAAAAACCGGGAATTTTGTTGACTCAAAACCTAGACTATTAAAAATTCTGCCGAAAAAATACGAGAAATGATTGCTTTCTTTTTATGAATCAAAAAGATATCTTACCATTTTATTCAAAGAATGTAATGTTCCTTTATTGTGATTATCAAAAGATTTAAATACATCTATACTTTACACGGAAAACTCCGTATTGCTGTGACAGCACAAAAAGTGTATCGCTCTGACACGTATACGGTAGAGCTGCGACAGCGTCACGGTGGCGTTGCTATGGCTACCTGCGTTGGTTAATTTTCGCAAAGCCTCAAATCTTGCCAAATTTTTAAATGTAAAAGTTTGATAGAGTTTAAATTCGCCCAATAACTGTCAAAATGCATGTGTCAACTATCGAATTCTTATAACTCGGATCCATATTCAGGGTATCGCTATCGTAGCGAAGTGTGTCGCTCTGAGAGCCCTACGTGTGAATTTCCGACCACGATACTCTTTATATCGTGTATGAGATGAAGAATGTTTATTTTTTTCATTGTGAGAAAAACGTTTTGCAAATTTGGTACCCTGTGAGATTTTTCTAGCTGAAATAAATTTGACAATAGAATTGATGGTAGCTCAAACATACAGAAAGAATTATTGTCCAATTTTCTTTAAAAAAATGTTTTTATGGCATGTAATTTGCTTTTCCTCATTCGCCTGACTTGGAACAAGGAATTTCAGAAAATAATGATAGTTTTTGTTTTAGGACAGGAAGCTTCAGTAAAGAAATATTATTTCACTTGGAACAGTATCTTTGGTACATGGAACAGGAAGTTTTCAAAATAATTATAATTTGGATTTAGAAGAGAGGAATTTGAAAAAATCGTTCCTTCAATTCGAAATTCGTCACAATTTTCCCTCTTCTCAATTTTAAAAGAAGAAAGTACTTCAAGCAATCTTCAGAGTAGAAGTAGTATTCCGAAGAAGAAATATTCCTGAATTATGATAGAAAACTTGTTTGCATTGTTCATTGCAAATTCATCCGTTTTGAGTTGAAAAATCAACTACTTGTTTAAAATTAAAACTTTTTTCTCCTAAGAGTTAAATTTTTATATTAAATTTGCATTATTTCGAATCAAAATCCACCTCTGGTAGAAATCGTAACTACTTTGCTAAAAATCAGTTCTTCTTTTTTTGGTGAAAATTCAAGTATTAAGTTGAAAATGTAACGGTTCCATTTTTAGTGAAAAGTTGATCTTTTCTAGTTCAAGATTCGACAATTCGGTGAAAATTCGTGGTTTTTATTTGGAATTTCAATTATTTCGTTGGAAATATACATATTTCGTTGAAAAGTCGATTTTCTGGTATACATTATCTTTTTCTTTAGAAGTTAATATTCTTCGAAAATTCTTCTTTACGGTTAACAATTCTAGTTATACAGTCGAACTTTTTTCATTTTAATCAAATATTCATCTAGTTGAAAACTCTCATGTTTGGTTCAAAATTAATTTTTCAAGTAAAAAATGTCACTTTTCCATTTTTGTTTGAAAATTTTTATTTTCATGCTTCAAATTTCAACAAATTCGTTCAAAGATTGTATTTTTTGGTTGAAAATTAATTTTTTTTTTCAAAAATTAAATTATTCTAGTTAAAGGTTCATCATTTCAGTTGAAAATTCGTCTTTGTGGTTTAAAATTCAACTTCCTTAGTTAAATATTAAAAATTTTTTCGATTCTTTATCATTTTGTATAAAGCGTGATAATTTGTTTGGAAGTT
The DNA here is from genome assembly GCA_011762715.2 of Neuroterus valhalla. Lineage (NCBI taxonomy): Eukaryota > Metazoa > Arthropoda > Insecta > Hymenoptera > Cynipidae > Neuroterus > Neuroterus valhalla. Next base: position 6,162 of record WSXT02086455.1, read on the forward strand.
ATTTTTTTTTTGTTGAGAGTCGTTTTTTTTCCTATAAATATTTTTTCTAACTGAAAATTTTACTTATTTCAATTAAAAATTCCATGGTTTCAGTTGAGAATTTAATTGTTTAGTTCAACATCCATTTTTTTTAATTTAAAATTTTCGTTGACAATTTCTCTTCTTCAGCAAAAGTTAATTTATCTTTTTAAAAACTCAACTCCTTCGGTTGAAGATTCTTTGTTCTATTCTAAAATTCTTATGCTTGGTTTGAAATTGGTTTATTAAACTATAAATTTTAGTATTCCATTTGTGATTGGAAACAGTTATTTTTTTGAGTTCGAAATTTGACTATTTTGTTGAAACGTTGTATTTTCTCTTGGAAAATTATCCTTCCTACGTGGAAAATTATTCTTTATGCTTGAATATTACCCTTCCTGGTTGAAAATTAAAGTGTTCCTGGTGAATATTTATCTTTTTATTTGAGAATTCGTTTTCTCGGTTGAAAAATGAACTATTCGGTTGAAAATCCGTTTTCCTTTGTTATCGTAGGTTGATGTTTTCCATTATAAGTTCAACTGTTCAAGTTCTCTTAAAAGAAATGATATTTTGTTGTCAAAAATTTGAATATTGTTTTCAAAATTGATTTATTCTGCAGTTTTTGATCTATTGTGTTGAAGGATGTTTAGAAAGAACGTCATGAATGAAAATAAATGTTGGCGTTTTGTGACAAATATAAATATGTCACTTCTAGTTGACCAGGAAAATGAAGAAACTTCACCGTGAAAAACTGGGAAATGACCGGGAATTTGAAATCGTCCGCCGAATCGCCAACCTGATTAGCATTTTCAAATATATTACTTGGAAAGAAGTCGTTTATTCATAATATCACTTTTTCAAGAGCAAAAATGTGACTCCAATTTTTTGGTAAACACGAGCTTTTTCAATTCATAGTATGTGAAATGATTTCTGATAGTATAAAATGCATCGTGATAAATATTTTGAAGATTGCATTTCATTCCTAAATATAAAATTCTAAAGAAAGATAATAATTACAAATGATAAACTAACGACTCATTTATCTGGTCCTTTTTTCTAAACAATAAACTTTAATATTCCAAAAGTTCTTCCTTCCAAGAAATTAATCGATGCCCATCTTCTCGAAGGGGTTTGATATATCGTGCATGCAAATCTCGTTCAACAAGTGCTAATTGCACGCATCCCTTCATCGATTTTATTAACATATTCAGAATTAATTAAGATTTCTTGCAGCTTTGGGCAAACTTAATAGACAGATTTATTATCAAATTCAGAAACTTGTTTGCTAAATGAAAATCAGAATTTAAGGCTGAAATACATTTTTTTAATAATTATATCTCTCCTCAACTTCAAAAATTCATTTCTTAAAGTTCATCTAAATTATTTTTCGAATTTCACAGTTTTTGGCAATTTTCATGAACAACAGTCTTCGTGGAAAATTCCTTGTATGTTAAGAAAATCTTTGTCCAAATAAGTAAGATTTGTATTTTCCAAACATTTTTTTGGAGTATATTATATTCTTCTTGAAAGTCATATTAATATTCGCTTCTGAATAATAGTTCTTCATGTTATAAGATTTATGTTTATGTTTAAAGATTTCAGAAAACTTCATTTATATTCGATACTGATCTCAATTTTCTCAAGCGATGATGGAAAAATCAATGAATTAAATGTTTCCAAACAGACGACGCATTTTAAAAGCCAAGAAACTTTTTTGGAGGGGTAGAAGTGAATTCATAATCCCGGGTAGATAGATTGGACATATTGGCAGGGGGGATTATCTTATTCACATTGAAAAAAAGTTCATAGGTACATATTAATAAATTTCGGAAACTGAAAAAAAAAAATCAGTTTATCGATAATGCCGTAATCAATATTATGAAATATTATCAATGCTTGTATAAACATGCTGTAAATTTTTATTATTATTATTATTATTATTATTATTATTATTATTATAACATTAAGCCAATCTCTTTTGGGGGTAAGCGTAACTCGCTTACGCTTTATCATTGTAAACGAATTATTATTCGTTAAGTTTTCACACTGAGGAGGTCACAGTCTCCTGCAGGAATCTGTTATATATATATATGACACATTACATATAGACCAAAAAATTCTCAACAAAACAAATAATTTTAAGAATTAAATTTCAAGGCACGTTTTTAAAGAGTAAATATGAGGTACTCATCCTAGTATAGTCATGAAGCTCTGTCGACTAAAGATTCTTCTATAATGAAAATTGTCATTTTAACAAACAGGAATATTGGGACCACATTTCTCGTGAAATGTTGAAAAAATAAAAGCATATTCAGGAGAGCTACACGGAAAAAATATGTTATCGAATTTTTCGTTGACTCTAAACCACTTTTAGATAGGATAAAAAGTTCGTGAAATTTTCATTAACTGTTTATAAAATCGTGTGCACTGTTTATTGCATTTTCTTGACGTTTGCAAAACAAATGAACGAGTCAGTCGAGGTTCAAGAAAATTTAATAAACAGTGCACGAGACTATGAAAAAAATTAATGAAAGTTTCATAAACTTTTCTGCATATTCAAAAGTGGTTGACAGTTAACGGGAATTTCGAGAACCTATTTTTTCCGTGTATAAACACAATTTGGTCCTTTTGAGTCTAACTGTCTACTAAGGACAATGAAAAAAAGGGTCTCTGATGCTCTTGAAAATCAAACATAAACCAGTCACCATTTTATGGAGGAGGGGGGAAGGGGCTATTAAAAAGGTTTGAATAACTGCCACCTAAGCTTCATTGAAAAGTGAAAAAGAATAGATAATTGAATTTTTTCATTATTGACGGATTTACAACAGAATGGTTGAATTCGCGAATGGAAAGATGAACTTCCTATCAAGAAGTTGAATTTTCTACTGAAAAGATGAATTTTGAAGCCAAAATACGTGAATTTTCAAATCAAGAAGAAGAATTATCAACAAAAAAGTTACAAAAAAGTTGAATTTTGGAACACAAAGAAAAACGAATATGATTATTCAATAGAAAAAGGAACCTTTCGCGAAATATTTCAATTTCCAAATGAATAGATCCATTTTTAGTTATGATTATTATTATCATTATTATTATTAAACTATTAGGCCGAATCCATTTCGGGGTAAGCGTAACTCGTTCACACTTTATTATTGTAAACGAATTATTATTGGTTAAGTTGCACACTGAGGAGGGCAGCAGTCCTCTGCAGGAATCTGTTAGAAATTTCTACGTAACTGAACAAACAAGAACTAGTCAAATTATAAACAAACAAATTTTGTTTCATTGGAACGAATAAATAGATAATTGGTTTTTCTGCTGAATGACGAATTTACAATAAAATAGTTGAATTCACGAATGGAAAGATGAATCTCCTATTTAGGAGTTGAATTTTCTACCAAAAAGATAAATTTTTAACCCAAAAAAACATAAGTATTCGAAAGATGAACGAACCCGTTCACAAAGTATTTTGATTCCCAAATGGATAGTTCAATTTTTAATTACGACTATTATTATTGTTATTATACCATTAAGCCAAATCCCTTTCGGGGTAAGCGTAACTCTTTTACGCTTTATCATTGTAAACGAATTATTATTCGTTAAGTTTTCACACTGAGGAGGTCACCAGTCTCCTGCAGGAATCTGTTATATATATATATATATATATATATAAAGATTAAATATAAGGAATTCATCCTGGTATAATCATGTATCTCTGTCCACTAAAGTTTCTTCTATATTGAAAATCTGAATATGAGGAACATACAAATAATTTGTTTCTTTTAAATTTTTCCTGCGACGTTAATAATAATCATATGAACATAGTGAATAATAATCTCACTAATAGCAATCGAAGTTCTGTCATAGAAATATGAGTTTAGAACATTTTGAAAATTGTAGAAATTCTAAAGATTTATAAAATAGTTTAAAATTGTCAATACATTCAGTAAACATTCAGGGACATAAGAAATACGTCTATCTAGAATTTCGAGGCACCTGCGTCCACTTTTTCTATTATTTGACATTTTCTCCGACATTTTTGCAATGCATAACTGAAACACGCGCGACACTCGTTGACAAGCACTGATGAAATTCAAAGAAAGAGTTACTGCGCACTTTCTTGGTTTGGCACTACTACAGTCTACTGCGCTCACAGTATTCCCTGCTTGTTTCCTTCGACCCCCGCATTCACGACCAAAATTTGGGAATAACTCGTAACAAGGAAGCATATTTCAAGTTCCTTGCATAATCAGGAAGCCTGCCTTTTTTAGTGTTATGTTGCCCTGGACAGAAACCCTTATTGTTTCGGTTAGGTGTCCTTCTGTTGTTATTTGTACCAGGTGGAGGAGGGGAAGTAAGAAGAAATGAATGTGAGAAGTTGGTAGGGAGGTGGAATTTAGAAAATAGGAATAAGGAGAAAGGATGGAAATGCTGGGAAGTGAGGATGAGGAGGGAGCTAACTGAGTTGTAGGAGAATAGAGGGAAGTAAGGGGAAGGGAAGGTTGAAAGTGGGAACATGTCCTGGACGTGCAAGTATGGATGAAAAACGACACGGTAGTAGAGTCGCGGAAATGAGCGATGTTATGTCATCGTCCTTTAGGTTCAGAAGAAATCTGTCACTCCAGTAACAACTACACACCCTCACTCATCGTTCGAAGTTCGGCAGGCGGCACTGCGCGTGAACTTGTAGTGGTAAGTGGTGGGAGGTGTTTTCTGGAGGTGTGACAGGAATTTCTCTTTCTCTTTTTTCCTCTTTCCTCCGTCCTTTCTTTCCTCTTTCTTCTCTGGTGATGCTCATAAATGAACCGTTTCATAATCCATTGAAATTCCCCTTTCTTCCGGTATTATCTTTCAACCTCCTATTAAACATTTTGTAATAGCAGTACAAGAGGAAGTATGGAAGAGTCTAAGTTCAAAATTGTTTTAGAGGTCTTGAGTGTTTATTACAGTTTCTCTCTAATAGACATGACCATGGAAGTATCTGTAGAAAAGATAAATTATCAAGCAAGTAGTTAACGACCAAGAAAGGTCATTATCCCTAATTGGGAAGAGTTTTTCATGAAATAAGGAAGGGTATATCATCTGAGGAGGAAGAAGATGAAATAATGTTCTTTGGTCGTTACAAAGCGAAGAATAATTCTGGTCTGAATCGGCTTAATTGGTGACGTTGGTACTCGAGTACTAGTGCGTCCGTTTCTCACGCTTAGCAGCGGAGAATGCAAGGAAGGAACAAATGCATGCTGGGCTGCGAACGAACCTAAATGAAGAAATAACAGGCAGAGTGCATCGCAGCAGAGATTAAGAGGGTTCCCCCAGTGCCAGTGCTTAGAGCATAGCTAGACTGTAGAGCTAGAGGACTCGATCGGAAACGGGTTGGTTGGGTTAGGCTTGGTTAGTCTGCTCTGCTCTGGCTTAATCAGTCGAACTCACTCACCGAATGCACCCAGGTGGTCGGATCACTAAATCCTCCAGAATCGTTCCCCTTGCACATTAACTGCCATCGTCCTAAGCATCCAACTTTAATGACCTTACATATATCATTATATCGGGATTATTTCAACGATTATGAATCTCCTTTATTTTCTCCGGAACGGGAGAAGAAAATATATATTTTTATCAATAACCGAGTCTTGTGAATCAAGATCGATTTTTCACTTGAATAATTATTCTCG
>WSXT02086466.1:0-26132 GCA_011762715.2 Neuroterus valhalla
TGAAATTGGCTACGTAGTTTATGGACGACCCCTTAGCGACAATAGACCCCATGCTCAATAAAACATGACGACTAAGCGCGCCGAAAGAGCTAGGTAGAAGCATGAGGGGTAGTGGTCTCACTGGAAGGGGAAGAGACACCAGCTATCCAGGGAGGAAAAGATGATGACTGTCCATACAAATAGCGAGTCAGGAAGAGAAGGGAGAAATTATGAGGAAAAAAAAAGTATAGAAAGGGAGGGAAAGAATTGAAGAGGAGTTGACTTGGAGGGAGAGAAAGAGGAAGTACATGATCGACAGAGATAATCTGGAATAAAGAGAGGGAAGGGAAAACGAGACGGAAAGAAGGTTGGAGGAAGAGAGTGAGAGAAGGTAAGAGATGATGTTTTAATTAAAGAAGAATTCTTCTTTAATTAATCAAGATCAAGATCTTGAGTAAGAACTTATTGAAGAAATTGCGCAAGAAATATCATAAGAACCATAGTAAGTTCTTATGGAAGTTCTTACAAGCGGTTTTCGTTTCACATAGTTCCCATCATGGATAAGTTCTTGTATAAGAACTTATACAAGTTCTTGTATAAGTATATGGTGTCAGGGGTTAGAAGAGAATTTGTCGAAGATGGGAGAGCGGATGGGAGAGAACAAAATTTTTAGGGGGTAATGGTGTGAAGAGTAAAGGTAGGGAGAGAGAAAGTGGCTAACGTTAGTGTGTACAGGAGGAGAGGAAACATGAGGAGTAATAAATAAATAGTTGGAGGAAAGGAATGAGGGATTGGTGTTGAAAGAGCGAGATTTGAATGCATGGACCAGAGTTAGAAGGCGAAATAGGAAGACGAAGAGGGTGAAATGATGTTCAAAGGGAAGAGAGGGGGGGGGGGAGGAGAAAACATAAGAAGAAATGGGCAGCTGCGGGGAAGAAGAGTTAAGAGAATTTAAAGAAGAAATGTAGAGCAAGGGGTAAAGGGTGGAGAGTTCGGAGGAGGAAGGAGTAGACACGCTGCTGGGAAAACTTAAAAGATTGATTGATGAGGTAAGGTAAGACCGAAGGAAAATAGAGGAAGGGGCAGGAAAGGTTGGCGGGACGATAAATGCAGGAAAAGTAAAGATAGAATGATGGAGAGTATAAAATTGGAGAAAAGGGAGTAGGGAGGGGAAGAGGTCAAGCAAACGGTGAAGGTGAAGAAACATTTTGTATTACTTTTGAATCTTAAAAATCTTTCGAAATCGTCGTTAAATTATTGAGATAATTTTGATATACTTGATTAACATATAAAATAAAAGTTTAGGAAATTCTTAAACTCACCCAATAAACTAGGAGTCGGTCTCGTTCGAACTGGGGTTTGTTCAATGTCTTGTCTAAGAGCCGAACTCTGTTTTTTCTCATTAGTCGCTCTTTCTTTCTCTTCCTTCTCTTTCCTAATTTTTTCTTCCGTAATAAACTGCATCTCTACTTCGGTGCATCTCGACTCGGTTAATTCGACGCCTGTCAGTTGCTGTTTTCGAGGTTTTTTTCGGGGAGACATTTCCACTGTTGTGTTTATATTGATATTAAGATTGATATTGATTCTAGACTGTTCAGGTTCTTCGTCAAGCCCTGGAGAAGATGTGGCGGAAACTGTTGTCGATCCTGAACTTTGACATCCTCCGCCGTCTCGATCTGCCCTCGGAGAACCGGGCGGACTACATGATGGCAGAGGCATATTTGCGAGGACTGGTGTTAAATTTTTTACAACCCCTGAAATGTTAAAAAAAAAAAAATTCTTATATAAGAACAAGATTCCGATTTTTGGAGTGAAACTTCTATATGTGCCCAGTTCCCATTACGCAGTACGCAAATCCGCAACGTACTAAATGTAGCCCCCCCCCCCCCTGTCATTGATAACCGTATAGAGAAAGATCATTTTCGACCAAGCAAAAGGGATTCTCTACCATTTTATGTGAATTTCCAATCAAAAAGACTAATTTTTGACGAAAAAAGTGAAATTTCTACCAAAAATATAAAAAAAAAAAAACGTACCGAAATAGTTGAAGTTCCAAAAGAAAATACTTGCATTTTTCAGCCGACAAGACAATTTTTTTTGGAAAAAATCTTATTTTTAATCAAGAAATATTACTTTTGTACCATGAAAGAATCCAATTATCCACCAAAAGAGATGACTTTTACAAATAAGCTCAGATTTAAACGGAATAATTCTATTTTCAAAAGAAAAGCTGCATTTTTGACAAAATAGATCCACTTTTGACCTACAAAGATGAAGTTTCAACCGACGAGATTAATTTTATACCAAAAGACGATTTTAAAGAAATACATTAATTTTTGAGCAAATAGTTGAATTTTCAACTCGAAAAAAAAGTTTTTTGATCAAAAATACAATTCAATATATGAGAAAAGACAAGTTCTTAACAAATAGTCCAATCTCTAAAGGAATAGATAAACTTCAAGAAAGAAAGTTGAGTTTGAATCAAGAAGAATGAAATTTCAATCAAATAGACCAATTTTCAAAAAAAGATCAATTTTTTCGAATAGTTGAAATCCTCAACCGAAAAAAAAATGTCAACAAAATGAATCAATTTTTGGACCAAACTGTTCAATTACAAACTGAAAACATGAGTTTTCTAAAAAAAATATTAATGTTCTACCAGATTCTAAGAAAGATGACTTTTCAACCATTTAAAATGAATTTTAAATCCTTGAATAAAATAGCTCAATTTTCAACATAATAATAAAACTTCCAATAGAACAGTTGAATTTTTAATAAAGTATCTGGATTTCCGACCTAAAAAGAAGAATTGTCAACTAGAAAAAAATGTTTTCAATGAAAAATAGAAGTTCAAATTACTTAAAAAAAAACTACTTTAAACCAAAAAAAAAGAATCTCTTTACGTCTGTTTAATCTCGCGCTTCGCGCTTGATAATGGATACACTGGCGGTTGGTTTTTAAATCCTCTACATTTAGGTTTCTTTCGCAACTGAAAACCAAAAAGTTGGATGCTGTAATTAAGAACCCCTAAAATTAGAATGAGTTGAAATTTATTTAATGTTTGGAATCATAGAATTTTCAGTTTAACGTTTATGAGCATTTAAAGTCTTTTACTTTGAAATTGAATAAGTTTGAATTGATATCTGTTAAAGATAAACATTTCTGAATTGACCTTTGAACTATAACAATTTGAAAGAATCTTTATTTGAAAAACATTCAAGATTGTATGAATATATTGTATTTGAAATTTGAAAATGCATATTTTAAATGTTAAACTGGAAAATTTGAAATTAAAAGCTTTGAAAAATGATAATTTCATCCTAAAGTATTCGAGTACTAGGAAAGAATACAAATAAATACAATATTAGAGTTTAATATAATATTTAGATTCGTGTTTCCAAAATGATACAATTTCAAAGAAGAAATTATTAAAATTATATCATTTTCAAATGAAAACATTAAAAATAAACATTTTTTGAAATTGAATGAGTTTGAATTAAAAAATGCCAAAATCAAACATTTTTATATTGACTTTGGAACTATATTTTGCATTCTCCAAATTCAAAACGTTACAAATCCTAAAATTTCAGATTCAATGTTTGAAAATTGTATGTTTTCTTTCTTTCAATGAATGCTTAAGAATTGGGAGCTAAATTCCTTATATTATTTGAAATTTAGAAACTAATTGTAAATAAAAATCATGGCCAACTGATAATATATGGAATACGTCTAAATCTGTTCCAAATCATTAGAATTGTAGAAAGAAATGAAATTATGAATTGAAAACTAATATTCGAAGATTTACTTAGGGTCTCTAATTTTCTTCTTCAGTTAATAAGTACAACATACTTTTATGACTCGAAAGAATTGAAAAAAAGCCCTTGAATTTTTCAACTACTGATATTACTTTGATAAAGAATAAACAAATTGTTAAGATATTTTACGATTACTGTTATGGTTCGTTCATTCCAAGCCTAAATCGAGTCTTTAATATCCTTAGTTCTTCATAGAAAAAAGTTAGAATGATTATAATTATTATGAAAGCTGCATGATTTTGATTGTAATAATTACAAATTATTACATTTCATAGTTGGAAAAATAACTGAACCACTGCATGATTAAATAACTTATTTTATTCCGAAATTAGAAACTTTTTATAACTTTGAATATAATTTAGCGGAATATTGTAGGATTTCAAGATTTTGAACTAAAAGCCTAAATTAATAATTTTTCTGAGGTTCATTTATACGTCCATGATGGTAGAGTTTTAAATTTAAATTTATGAAGGTTCACTAAAATAGTCAATATATTGCTTTGAGTAGCTCTCCCATTTTCGAAGCCCCTTTCCAAATAATAATAAAATTGTCAAATTCCTAACTATTTGATATTTAGAACCTTACATTTTTTCAAGACTTCAAATATAAAAAAAGTGTTTGCATTTCAAATTTGTCTACCTTCTGTCCCAAGAGAATGGTTTCGAAGCCGATGAAGGTTTTATTTCCCAAATAACCCTTTTTGAATCGGAAAATTGTTCACCTTCTATTTTTACCCCTTCCATATAAAAAATGGTTTGATAGAAAAGAACTCTCCTGTTAAAAAAAGCTAAAAAACTGTTAATTTTCTAAACAACTTTATTTTAGATGAAGAGAGATTAAAAACTTCTACCGCATCAAATTAGGAAAGAAAATTATCCCCTTCTTTAATTTTCACCTTTAGGAACCGAAAATCTTTCCTTTTATTAAATTTCCTCCCTTTGAATCAAACGACCGTCTACTTTTTTGAGTTACCACGCCTCCAAGCAAACAAATTGTTAATTTTTTTTTATTGCTCCCTCTAAAGTAAAAAATTGATCTTTTGAATAGTTTTCCCATATTCCCATTTCACCATATTCTCATCGCGCGCTGCAGGCAAGTTTGAAAACGCACAGGGCGCGCGCCTGTTGTTTCTCGCGCTTAGCGCTCGGTAATGTATTCAGCTCGTGCTACGCGCTCAGTCATTGTACTTTCTCACATTTGTGCATAGATATTTTAAAATTTAAAAGCAGAACGTTGACTACTGTGATATGATGAGTGTAATTTTTTTTTTTTTGAAGCTTCTTCGGTTTTAACGAATACATTCTCATCGCGTGTCTCGTGCTTCGCACTTGGTTTGAAATTGGTTCAAAACGTTTTAAACATAATAACGATTTCCAAAATCTGTACAGTTGTAACCTGCAAATTCTAGGACGCACTTAGAAACTCTAAATTTCGGAAGTCACTTTTGTTTTATTCAAACCAAAGATAACATTTTTTATCGCAATCCACAGCTAAAGAGTTGATTTCTGTTATATCTCTGAATAGTGATTTCGATGCAAGAGACAGTTTTTTCACTTTCCTGAAAAATCCTGATATTTTCGGTTACCGGAAAGAGAGAGGGGGAAAGTCTGATAGTGAAAATAATGAAGGAATTAGGAGAGGAGATGTGTGGCAGACTAGACGAGTTTAATAGGAAAGGGGATGAGACCAAGGAGGAGGTAAAAAAACTATAAAAGAATTGGGAAGAGTGGGAAAAAGAAAAAGAGAAAGTATGGTAAAAACTGCAGAGTATAGAGAATCATCTGAAAAAAAATGATGAACATAGGAAAAGAGAAATGATGGGAATAGAAGAGGGATTGAGCAAATTAGAAGCAACGGTTGAGCAGGGTATGAAGGAAGATGCGCAGGACGCACAAAATGATGAAAAATATGTACATAGGAGATTAACATAAATGGGAAGACAGATAGAAGTAGAAGAGAGAAAGAGGAGAAGCAAGAACGTTGTGATCAAGGGGATGGAAATAAAAAGCGGAACAGGAGAGGAAGAGGTAAGGAGTGATTACTGACATAGAAGCAAAAGTAAGGGTAGAAAGGGTAAGGAGAATAGCAAGAATTGAGGAAGGGAGGAGAGGCATGTGTTTGGGGACACTGGGAAGTATGGAGGACAGATTCGAAATAATGGGGGGAAAGAGATTGTTGAAAGGAAGAACAGAGAGAGTCGATGAAGATATGACGTTGCAGGAGAGGAGAAGAAAATGGATAATAGGGCAGAGTGCATGGGAAGAAAGTAGGAAAGGTAGCAGGGTAATAAAAGGGAGGGATAGGATATGGGTAAACGGAGAGATGAGGATCTGGGACGAAGAAAGAAAAGTTTTGAAAGTCTGTTAATCAAGGCAAGGGAGGGGAATGTACGGAGAACGGCGAAATGGGATTCAAGGAAACGCAGCGGGGTTTATGAAAGGCAAACAAACATAGAGACGAGAACGAAAGAAAAGGGGGACGTGAAAGTGGCATTCTGGAATGTGTCGGGTTTAAAAAACAAGGACTCAGGTTTCTGGGAGGAATTGAAAAAATGGGACGTATTAATGATGAGTGAGACGTGGGTGGAGGAGGAAGACTGGGAAGTGATAGAAAAAAGGTACCAAGAGGATATGTTTGGAAGATGCAAGAAGCAAGAAAGGAACATGAAAAAGGAAGAGGGACGGGCGACATGGTATCAGGAGTGAGGAAGGATCTTGTAGTAGAACAGGAGTCTGAGGAGGATGGCAAAACAAAGGACGGAGTAATGATAAGGAGAATCAAAGTGGGTGAAGAAAGGGTAGCAGTTATATGTGTTTGAAGGAGAAGAGGGGAAGAGGAGGGAAGGAGAGTTATAAGAAGGTGGATTGAAGAAAAAGGAGAGGGGCTGGTATTGATTGGAGGTGATCTCAATGCATGGACTGGAGAGCAGGGAGGAGAGGTATGGGATGAAGAGGAGGAGGCGTTCATGAGGAAATCGAAACACAGAGAAACAGAACTAGAGGGCAGGATACTTTTGAACTTGATAGGAGAAGCTGGGTGGTTCATCTGAAATGGAAATACATAAGGGGACGCGGATGGTGAAATAACATGCACAGGGAAAGGGAAGACCGTAATCTAGCAGAAGAAAGGGTAAGGAAGCTAATGGTGGGAATGGAAGTGGGTAATGAGATAGACTCTGAGCACTTCTCGGTAATAGCAAAGCTAAAAGGAAGAGGTCACTGACATTATAAAGGCGAGAAGGGAAGAGGAGAGGAGAGGCAAGAAAGGAAAAAATGAGGCGCTGGGGGAGTGAAAAGTTGGAGGGATTCAGAGAAAAAATGAAGAACGAGAATCTAAATGGTGTAGAAGAGGAAGGGGTCGACGAGATAATAGAAAGAATGAAGGGAGTAATTGAAAAGGTAAAAGAGGTGGTAAGACCAAAAGGGAAGGGGGCATAGAAAGAAAAGGTTGGTGGGATGAGGAATGTGAAAAAGGCAAAGATAACGTAAAGGAGAGTGTAAGAAAATGAAGAAGAAAGATCATCAAAAAGGAGTACAATAGGAGAAAAAGAGTATATGAGGCAATGTTGAACGAGAAAAAGCAGAAGGAGGAGGTAAGATATATGGAGGAGGTAAAGCAAGCAGTAAAGGAAGGAAAGGTATGGGAGATTTAAATAGGGAAGAGGAAGAAGGAAGGGAGTGAATGAGAGGGGCAGATTTTTTTAAAGTGGAATTTCGGACTGTTAGGATAAATCCTTCTGTAATGAAACTCATGAGTTCGATGTCCATATAAGTACTATAAACGAAGCACCCGGTCATATCTCCCATACTTTTTTAATCTATTCCCCATCTGCCAAGCCTTTTGAGTGTAACGCGCCATAAGGAACTTCGTTACAATAAGGAGTTGGAATTATTGATCAGAGATATCATACGAAATTTTTTGAATTATAAGGGGTCAGTCAATGATTATGATTAAACTTAATTATTATAATATTGTGTTACCTTTCGCTGGAGAACTGTCATGATCCCTTTTCCTCAAAATACTAGGTCGGGGTGAAGCATTTGGTTTGTATTGTGGCTCCTCGTATCCGGGTTCGACTAGAAGTCGCACGGGTTGGATGGCAGCAGGGCGATATTGTGAATACGTTGCTGCAGAAAAGTAATTTGAATTAAAATTTGTGATTCCAGGGCAAGTCATACTTACCGGATTTGGACTCTACCGGAATTTTTGCGAAATAACTTTCGTTCACACAAATTGGGATATCGAGTTGAAAATTAAAGAAATTAAATGGGAGGTACAAAGAAACGTTTGATTAGTCCCAAAATTTTGAATTAACATTTTTTTTGCCTCTCCCAAAATTCGGGACCATACAAACGTTCCGTTCCTTAACGCATTTCGTGAAATTTTTCGAATTTTCAAATCGATTCCTCAATTTGCGTGGACGTGGGATGTTGTGAAGAAATGTGAATATGATAGGAATCGGGGAAGTATGACACGGGTTTAAAGCTTCAAAAGCAGATGGCTTTTCAGGGTGGCGATTCGGAGGACGATTTCAAATTCCCGGTCATTTCCTGGTTCTTTACGGTCAATTTTTTTAATTTTCCCGGTCAACATATTTAATTCATCCACAGAAATAACATATTTATATTTTTCGCAAAACGCAAACATTTATTTTTATTCATGACGTTCATTCTAAACATTCTTTAACACAACAGATCAGACATTGCGAAATGAATCAATTTTGAAAGAAATACTCAAATTTTCAACAAAAAGATATCATTTTTTTTTACGAAAATTGGAACAGTTAAGCTCAGAATCAAGGAAAATCAATTTACATTAACAAAAAATGGATTTACAACTATTAGTTCATTTTTCAATCAAGAAGATGAATATTCAAATGAAAAGATAAATATTTAACTGGAACAATTTTCAACTTGAAGGTGAATTTTTAAACAAGAAGATTAATTTTGAAATAGAAAGAATCATTTTCTATGAAAAAATACAATGTTTCAAAGAAATAGTCGAATTTCGAACTAAAAAAATGATCATTTGCCACAAACAACGGAACAGTAACATTTTTAGTTAAAAAAAAAACAAAACAATTTCAAACAAAGCAAAAGAGTTTTATATTAAAACGAAGAATCTTCATCTGAAAGTGTTGAGTTTCAAACAGATAAATTAACTTTTACTGAACAAGATAAATTGTCACCAAAAAATTTACTCAATAATCAAATTTTAAAATAAAAAAAATGGATCTCTAACTAAACAAATCAATTTTTTACTGAAACTGTGGAACTTTCAATAGGAATAAGTTACATTTTCAGTAAAAAAAATTACTTATCGCAAAAAAAACTAACTTTCAACAAACAGAAAAAACTAACTTTCAAATGAATTACTACATTTTTACAAAAAATGATGAAGCATAAAATGAAATTGTAAATATTTAACTGAAGTAGGCAAATTTTAAACCAAAAAGACTAATTCTTGAATGAAATGATGATCGTTTAACCAGAATAGTTTAATTTTTGACAAAAAATTCATTTTCAACTAAAAAATATAATGGAATAGTGACATTTTTGGCTCAAAAAATGGATTATAAACCAAATATAACAGTTTTTAATTAGATGAATGTTCGACTAAAATGAAAAATGTTTAACCATATAACTTGAACTGTTAACCAGAAAAAACCGACTTTTTAACGAAATATGTTAAATTTCAACGAAATAATTAAATTTTCAATTTGAAAAGACAAATTTTCACCAAATTGGCAAATTTTGAACTAGAGAAGATCAATTTTCCACTAAAAATGAAACAGTGAAATTTTCAGTTGGAAAAATGATGAAGAATCAAATTAAATTGTAAATGTTCAAGTAAAGAAGTTGCATTTTGAACTAGAAAGACAAATTTTTCACTAAAATGAATAACATTTAACTGGAACAATTCAATTTTTGACAAAAATTATTTAAAAAAAAAAAATTCAACAGAATGGTAACTGCAAAGAAGAAGAGTAGTAACATTCAAAGAAAAAGATAATTTTCTTCAAAAAAAAAAAAAAAGACTTTTCAACAAAATATGTGAAGTTTCAACGAAATGATTGAATTTTCAATTCAAAAATACAAATTTTCATCAAATTGAAGATTTTGAACTAGAAAAGATCAATTTTCCACTAAAAATGAAACAGTTGAATTTCCAGTTGAAGAAATTGATTTTTAATAATACTGATGAATTTTCAGGTATACTGATTAATCTTCACATGGATAAATGTTTTTAAGCAAAAAGATTAATTTTCGACCATAAAGAGTACTTTTCAACAAAAAAGGCAAATTTCGCATGAAGTACATAAATACTCAAAGGAAAACTTTAATTTTCAGATTCAGAAATCAATGTTCAACTAAATACTTAAATTTTGACCAAAAAAATATGAATTAATTTTTAACAAAGTAGTTACAATGTCAACCAGAGGTGAATTTTGAATCGAAAAAATGCAACTTTGTCAAGAAAATTTGATTTTCAACAAACAAGTTCAAATTTCAAACAAGTAGTTGATTTTTTAACCCAAAAAGGAGGAATTCGCAATGAATAATGTGAACAAGTTTTCTATTATAATTTAGAAATATTTCTTTTCCGGAATACTACCTCTGCTCTAAAAATTGCTTGAAGTACTTTCTTTATTTCATTTTAAGAAGAGGGAACTTTAAAATTTTGACGAATTTTGAATTGGAGGAACGATTTTTTTAAATTCCTCTCGTCTGAATCTGAATTATAATTAGTTAAGATTGTTCCCGTGCCATGTAAAAAAATTCCCTGTTCCAAGTGAAATTATACTTCTTCACTGAAACTCCCTGCCCTAAAATAAAAATTATCACTATAATCTGAAATTCCCTGTCCCAAGTCAGATGAATGATAAATGATCAGATAAATTTTTCGAGAAAATTTAGGTAATAATTCTTTCTGTAGGTTTGGGCTATCATCAATTTGATTATCAAATTCGAGTCAGCTAAAAAAATCTCACAGAGCAATAAATTTGCAAAACGTTTTTCTTATAATGGAAAAAAATAAAAATTTGTCCTCTCATGAAATATAGATGCATTTGTGACGCGCTACGAAGAAAGGGACCTAAGAGCAAAAAAATCGATTTCAGGATTATGGTCGCTTTGTATTAATTAAGGGTTGCTTTTTAATTATTCGTAATCAGAAAATTTTTTTGTCGAGTATTTTTTGAACTATTGCAATTTAAAAACAGCCGTTCCAGCTGAAGCATGTCCAGCTCTTATTTGTTCTTTCCCTTCTCCTCTAAAATCAGCGTTTTTGCTCTTAGGTCCCTTTCTTCGGAGCGCGTCACATTTAAATATTTTGAGAATCAGAGTGAAGGAGACTTACATTCTTTAAATCAAATGATAATATATCTTTTTGATTCATAAAAATAAAGCGGTAATTTCTCGTATTTTTTCGGTAGAATTTTGAATAGTCTAGGTTGAGTCAAATAAATTTCCGGTGTTTAATATTAAGTTCCCGGTTTCTCGGTCAAGTCGCCACCCTGCTTTTCTAGATTTCAGGTACCTTGGACGGGTTGAGGAGGATTGGCAACAGTCATCGTATTGCTAGAACTGGTAGTACTGGTCGTAACAATTCTGAGAGTTGATTGTTGAATCGGTTGTTTAGGTTGAATTGCTTGAGCGACATTTAATGTTGGCGTTGTCTTGATCGTCGTTGGCGCCGCTCTAGTCGGAGTCAGAGGCAAAGAATGCATGGAAATCCCTGTTATTCTAGCCACCGATGTTGGTCCCGGTTGACTAACTCTCGGGACGCTTGCTGCATTTGCTACTGTTGTAATTACCCGAGAAACTTGGGCCAAGGAGGAGACAGAAGCCACGGTTTGTACGACCCGAGGAATTGTTTGCTAGAAGGTAAAAATTGATTGAATTAGAAACATGGAAGAATTGTTTACATTTTGATCGTGCATTATTCATTAAAAGCGTTTGAAATTGAGAACTGAACAATCTTGTCTTTCATTCCTCGAAGCTGTATAATTTTGATAACGAGAACTTCAAAATTTGAAAAGAAAATGTCGAAGCCTCTTAGCAAAAGAGTTCTATCTCAGCGGACAGAGCAATAAAGTCCTATCTCAATGACAATTCAAAACGATACTATCTACGTGGCCAATTCAAGAAAGTACTATCTCGGTGGCCAGTGCAAGAAAGAACTATCTCGCCCGTCAAACTTATAATTTTAGGTTATACTCGTAGGATTTTCTTTCAAATAGTTTATGGCTTATTGCCTCCCTACAATAAACAATACGAGTAGGAATGCATTTTGTGAGGACTCTCGCGATGCTGAGCGATGACGAAGATAAACAGGTCTTGAAAGTTGCAATATTAAATTCATGAACTGTAATTATAGAAATATATCAAGAGGCAATAAATTAAAATTTTTAAATTGGACACATATCAGTTTATTTACTTAAAATTTGTATTAATTTATTTTTAACAAAGTCATGGTATAAAGCTGAGTTCTGTAAACGTTATAACAATTATTATTTTCTAATATCTGTACAATAATTATAGGAAAATTTAATAATAATCTTCTCCTTCATCACCGGAGTATTCGGGTTTATTTTCTTTGCTCAATTTCACCCCAAACGATTTATAAAAGTCGTGACACGCGGGCGGTATTATGTTATCTTTACATAGACTTACCAAATCTTTCAGTTTATGATTGAAAGATCATAAAAACAATCTATCTTTGTTTTTTCCAGAATAAAACAAATTTCAACTTAACCGTTGATTTATCCAGCCAAAAAACAATTTTTCGACATAACAGTTCAATTTCCAGCCCGAAGATTTGAACTTTGAACAGAAAATTGTTGGATTTTCACATTAAATAGTCGAATTTTGGACCTACAACGATGCATTTTTTTTAATAGTTCGATTAGTTTTTAATAGTTTTTTTTTTTTTTTTAATAGTTTTCGCCAACATTTTGCAATTTTCATCTAAATTAGTACATTTTCGACCCAAAAAGTTTAATCCTTCACTGAGCAGTTGCACTTCCTTGGCGATGAAGATGAATTTTTGAATGAATAAAACAATGCTGAACAAAAGAGTTAACTTTACGACCAAATTGTTAAATTTTCAATCAAATTGTTAAATTCTCAACAGAAAAAAGATGAATTCTAAATGAATAATAAAAGAATTTATATTGAAACTAAAGATAATTCTAATATTGGACAGCATAGTATGATTTTCAACCAAATAGTTGAATTTTCTTATATTCTAACCAGATTAATTTTTAACTAAACAGTTGCATTTTCAAGTAACAGGACGAATTCACTACAAAAAACTTCAATTTTAAAAATAGTACATAAATTTTGATACAAACAGTTCAATTTTCGAATTCAAATGTTCGATTATTATCCAAAAATGGAAAAATTACATTCCTAGGTTGGAGAGGAATGTTCAGAAAAATATCGGAATTTATTATTATTATTATTATTATTATTATTATTATTATACCATTAGGCCAAATCCCTTTCGGGGTAAGCTAAACTCGTTTATGTTTTATCATTGTAAACAAATTATTATTGGTTATTTTTCACACTGAGTGGGTCACCAGTCCACTGCGAGAATTTGATAGAAATTGTCATAAACTGCTCAAATAAGAGCTAGTCGAATTTTGTACACAAAAATTTATCGTTATTGAAAGCGTATTAGGGAAGCATGAGTTTGGAAGGAAACTTCCAAGGTCAACCGCGAAAAATTAGAATTTTAATAAATAGAATTTGAGGGATAATATAAGTCACTCATCCTTCGTATAATCTTGTAGCTCCGCCGACTATAGATTCTTCTATATTGAAATTGACACTTTAACACAAAAGAATTTTGGAAACACGCATTTTGTCAAATATTGGAAAAATAGACGCGTATGTAGGAAAACAATGAACACGTGTGGATCCTTTCGAGTCTCCTCCTCCACTGACCAATGAGGAGAAAAGATGCTCTTGAAAATGGAATACAAATCAGTCCCCACTTTTATGGGGAAAAAACTTAAAATTCCAGCGTAAATGCCCATATACGAACGAGCTGAGTTTTGTAAAAAATACTTAGCTATATTAAAGAAAAATCTGAATTAACAACAGAAGCAGATTTATTACTTATTATACCAAAATACATAAATTTTTACTAAATAAAATTTTAATAATTCTGTTCCATTCAAAAACTAAAATTTTGAAGAAAAACTTCTAATTCCGAACACAACGGATGAATTGATTCGTCGAAATACCAAGAAGATCCATTTTCTATCACAAAAATACAAACTTCCATCAAAACAAATCAATTTTCACTAAATCAAATTTTTATAATTCTGTTTCATTTAAAAACTTGAATTTAAAAGAAAATCTTTTATTTCCAACCACAAAGGATGAATTTATTTCCCGAAATACCAAATAGATCCATTTTATTTTTAACACTGAGTGGGTCAGCAGTCCACTGCAGGAATTTAGTTTAAATTAAATCTTCAAGCCCAACAATTAAATTTTTAACGAAGTATTCCAACTTTCTACCAAGTATATTCAATTTGCGCTGAAAAATATTGATTCCTAAGGATTTATTTAATATTTCAAGAGAATCTTCAACAAAATAGGAGACCTTAACCAAGATAGAATAATTTTTACCAAATATTGCAATTTAAAGAGAAAAGATCAAAATTCCACTAGAAGAGATCCAATTTTTAAATAAAAAGAAAAAAAATTCAAGAAAGATGAGTTTCTACTCTAAAATTTGTTAATTAGCTCATGGAAGAGAAAGTTAAACTTCTTGTTGAATTTTGGAGGCAAAAAGGCGAATTTTCCACGAAATACTTCAATTTTCAACCCGGAAATTTAAATTTTCTACGAAAAGAGATTTTTCAGTCGAATAGAAAAAAAGGTCGCCAAATTGTTAGATTTTGGAGTAAAAAATACTAATTTGATACAAAAACAGTAAAATTTCGAACCCGAGAATATTTATTCTCAAGTAAAAAATTACTAACTTTCAACCAAGCTGTGGAATTCTCCACTAAAAAAGTGGGATATTGAACACATGCGAAAATTCTGGAGAGGTGGTTCAATTTTCATCTAAAAGGGATAAGGTTTTGACTAAATTGTTAAATTTTCAGACTCACGATTGAAATTTTGATGAAAAAAGATGAACGATCAACCAAAAAGTTTAACTTCTTCCTCATAAAGATAAATTATTTGATGAGAAGACAAATTTCAACCAAAAATACGAATTATGGATGAAAAAGTCGAGTTTACAACCCAGGAATCCGATTTTTTACCGCTTTAGGCGAGTGCGCTTGTAAGTCACGCTGTCATTTTTGGGTTTTGCTTATGAATTCTGTTGAGGCGGCAATAAGCCATAAACTATTCGAAAAAAAATTCCACGAGTATAACTTGAAAGTATAAGTTTGACGGGCGAGATAGTACTTTATTGTACTGGCCACCGAGATAGTACTTTCTTGCTCTGTCCGCTGAGATAGTACTCTATAACTAGGAGGCGTCGATGCAGCCTTTCAAGTTTGAACCATTTCGAGATTTCAGATTTCATGTTTGAAAATTATATATTATCTTTCTTTTAATGAATGCTTAGGAAATGAAAGCTAAATTCATTGTATTTTTTTAAATTCAGAAACTAATTGTAGATAAATAATATCATATTCAATTGATATAATATAGGATTCTTCTAAATTTGTTTCAAATCTTCGAAATTGCAGAATAGAATTATATTATTAATTGAAAACTAATATTTGATGGGTTACTTACAGGTTCTCTAATTTTCTTCTTCGGTTAATTGCTTCTACATACTTTTATGACTCAAAATAATTGAAATTGAAAAAAACCTTTCACTTTTTTGACTCTTGAAATAAGTTCGATGAAGAATTATCAAATTGTTGGAATTTTTCACAATAATAGTAAAAAAGTTAGTTTTTAAAGTTTTCCATTTCAAGCACGAGGCGAGTCTTCAATCTTCTCGAATTTCAAATGAAAAAAGTTACAATGATTTCAAATATCATGAAAGTTGAATGATTTTTCATAGTACCGGTTGGAAATATTCATATTTTATAGTTTAAAGAATAATTGAACCAATGATTTCTTGAATAACTAATTTTGATCAGAACTTGAAAACATTTTATAGTTTCAAATTTAAATTGAAACAATATTGTAGGATTTCAAGATTTTGGACTAAAGCCTGAGTAAATAATTTTTCTGAGATTAATTTATGTCGAAAGCTAAAAGATATGCAATTTTCTTGATAGTCAAAAATGTTCAATTTAAACGTCCAAAATCGTAGAGTTTCAAACTTCAATTTTTAGAGTCTCTTCCTTAATAAATCTGTGCAAGGCTGGAAAATTGTTGCTCTATAAATAAAACTATGCAAAAAGTAATCAATCTAAATTGAAATATCCAAAATTTAATAATGTCCTAAATTGAACATATATAAAGCAATGCCCCTCAAAATATACTTTTTTTTTTGTTGGAGTGATTGAAGTGTACAATTATGAATTGTAATTATAGTAACCTTGCTACATGTTTGTATATTATTGATTGTTAGTGCGAAATAAGCATTGTCAAATTATGAATTTACAAACAAAAAAACAAAAAAATTTTTAATCCTCAGAATTTCCACAACTGAAACAGTTTTGCAATTTATATATTTCAAATTTCAACAGTATTATATTTTAAACATTTGTCATAAGTTCTTCTATTTGTAAAGCTTTAAATTTCAGAATGTTTGACATTGCTTTTTTAAATTTTGGAATTGCAAACCTTACAAAGCTCTTAATTTGAAATAAATTTGCAGAATCTTAGAAGCTTTAATCTTAAAATCATAAAAATTCAATTTTTTCAACATGAAAGACAACTGAATAAAAATTTCTCAATTACATATTTAGTTTTTCAAATAATTAAAAATTGATTTTGAATATTTTAATGTTTGACATATTCAGAATCAATTTTAAATTATTTGAAAAACTAAATATGTAATTGAGAAATTTCTATTTGGAAATCTTTCATGTTGAAAAAATTGAATTTTTATGATTCTAAGATCACAAATTACAAATATTACAAATGATTGTAAGATTACAAATGATCAAATCTGCAAGAATATCAGTTTGAAATAAATTTGTAAAATCCAGATGGATATGATTCACATTTGTTGAATTTCAATTGCTATGGAATAGAATAATCGAATTTATTAAATTTCGGCCTTAAATTATATAATTGAGCATTCTAACGATTAAAAATTATTTGTTATGATACTAAGTTTGCAAAGAAGAAGCATGGAACATTATGGCGCAGCCACAATATGATTTTGAAAAACCTCCTGCGCAGCCGTGCATTCTACAAAAGTTTACTGCGCAGTCGTAAGCGACTTCTCTGACACTTCTGTCTTTTTTCTTTATGTTTTATTAGTTCATGATTAATAATGATTTATACCTGTTGTGGAAGAACAATGCGACTGACGGTCGCTGATCCACTTGTCGGAGCAGATGTCGTGATTGTCAATTGTTTATTAACCGTGGGTTGCACAGAAGCAACACTAGCGATCCTACTTGCGGTCCCTATAACTGGTGCCGCAACTGCTATTCTATTCACCGTGGTTGGCGTCGTCAGTGTCCTAGTCGGCTGAGTCAACTGTAAATTAAGAAAGATTAACAAAAAGAGAATAATTAAACATCAGAATTCATTACTGATACTTATGGCTGTGCAGTGGAAATTATACCTGAGTAGCAGGAGGCTGTCACGATAACTATGAGTATAGTTCCCAACTTGTCTCTGCGGAGGAAATGTGAAACTGCGGCGCTGTTCGCCTTTCGCCCAATTGTTGATTTGAATATCAAATAAGAATCCAACGATATCTTCTAATTTTATCAGAATTCATTCACTCTTTCATTTCGAAATTTCTCCGATTTATTACTTTTGCCACAAAGGAACACAGTTTTTTGGAACGGTGAAAAAATGAATCTCTTAATCATCTTTGTCTTTTTTCGAGATTCCCAGATCAGGATCAGGGTGGCGATTTGGCGTATGATTCCAAATTTCCGGTCATTTTCCGGTTTCTCTCTGTCAAGTTTCTCAACTTTTCCGGGCACCTAAGAGTAACATATTCATGTTTGTCGCAAAACGCAAAGATTTATTTTACCACAGATCAAACATTGCAAAATTAATTAAATTTGAAAAGAATACTAAAACTTTCAACAGAAGCATATAATTTCTTCACAAAAATTGGAACAATTTAATTGACAATTGACGAAAATCAATCAACGATAACAGAAAAAACTGATTTCTAACAAGACAGCTGATTTTTCAGTCAAAGCGATGAATTTTCAAACAAGATTATGAATCTTCAACTGGAACAGTTAAATTCCAAACCAGGAAGACGAATTTTTTACTAAAATCATGAAAAATTAACTGAAGCACTTCGATTTTTAGCCATGGATGTGAATATTTGAACGAGAAGATTAATTTTAAAATAAAAAGATTAATTTTCTACCAAAAAATACAATGTTGAACAAAATAATTCAATCTCGAACTGAAAAAATAATTTTTTGAAGCAAGAATGGAGCAGTAACTTCTTTAGTTCGAACAACTGATTTCAAACAAAATAAGAGTTTTCAACTTAACCAAAGAATCTGCAACTGGAAGAGTTGAATTTTGAAACAGAAAACAAATTTTGAATACTGGAAAAAATTGATGTTCCATCAAAGAAATAAATTTTCAACTAAAACTATGAAATTTTCAATTTGAATGAGTTTAATTTTCCGTTTGAAAAATAAATTACGTGTAACAAAAAAACTAACTTTCAACAAAATGAAAACTAACTTCCAAACAAGTTCTTACATTTTCAAACAAAACAATAAATTTTCAAAAAAATGGTTAATCTTTAATTTTAGTAGTTGAATTTACAATTAGAAGGCCGCATTTTCAACTGAGATAGTTAAAATTTTGACTAGATATAAATTTTCAATAAAAAAATACAGTTTTTCAGTAAAATGGTTGAGTTTTGAAATATAAAAATAATCATCTTTAAACAGAAATGGAAAAGTACCAATTTGATTTGAAAAATTAATTTTTCAACCAAACATACGTGTTTTATAACAAGCGAATTAACTTTCGAAGAAAAAAATAATTTTCCAACAAAAAATAGATTTCTCAATAAAATCTGTGAATTTTCAACGGGACAATTTTCAGTTGATGAAATTAATTTTCAACCGGACTGATGAATTTTCAGGTAAAATGATGAATCTTTGAGTGGAATAGATGTATTTTACGCGAAAAAGAATAATTTTTAACGATAAAGATCAATTTTCGATAAAAAAGACGAAATTTCCTCAAAGTATATAAATTGTCAAAGAATTAGTTTAATTTTTTCTAAATCAATCATTCAAATAAATACTCGAACTTTCACCAAAAAAGATTAATTGATTTTCAACGAAATGGTTACATTTTCAAACAGTAGTAAATTTTGTATTAAAATAGTGCACCCTCAACAAAAAAATTCAATTTCCAACAAAAGAGTTCAACATTCAACCAAGTAGTTCTTTTTCAACTAATAAAAAAGGATGAATTCGCAATGAACAATGTAAATAAGTTTTCTATTGTAATTCAGAGATATTTCTTCTGCGAAATTAAGAGGAGAGGACTTCAAAATTGTCACCAATCTTGAATTGGAGGAACGATTTTCTAAAATTCCTCTCTTCTAAATGCAAATTCTAATCATTTCAAAAAGTTCTCGTTTCATGTCGAAAATTTCCTGTTCCAAGAGAAATTATATAATTTCTTTCTTGAATGTCCCTGCCCTCAAATAAAAACAATAATCATTTTTTTAAATTCCCTGTTCCAAGTCATATATAGATGAGAAGAATGCAAATAAAACGTGTTAAATATATTTTTCTGGAAAAGTAGAGAAGACAATTCTTTCGTATGCTTGAGCTATCATCAATTCGATTATTAAACTTGAGTTAGCTCGAAAAACTCACAGAGGAAAAAATTTGCAAAAGGTTTTTCGTATAATGGGAAAAAGTAAAATTCTGTCTCTCATAAAGTATAGATATATTGAAAAAGTTTTAGAATCAGACTGAAGGAATGTAGATTCTTCCAATGGAATGATAAAATCTCTTTTCAATTTGTAACAATATAATTCGTATTTTTACGGTGAAACTCCTAATTTTCTGGGTTGAGTCGAGTAAGTTCCTGGATTTTTATTGAATTCCTGGTCATTTCCCGGTCAATAAAATTCACGGTCATTTCCCGCTCGAGTCGACACCCTGAGTATCTGAATTCCTTGCTTTTTCGGCCTTCTGTTTGTAATTTGATTTGCAGTTTAATACAACGCAACGATGGCGTCCTATAGTTCACTGTTTAATACATATAACCAACACAATAAAAATTTCACGTAAATAAATCCAATAAATGTCAAAATATGTACTACTGACGTAGCCATTTTTGTTGATTCGACACTGTTGTTCTGTCACAAATTCAAATGAAAAATTTGCCGAAATGCAATCAGCGCCACAGTTTCACATTTTTCCCGCTGAGTTAAGTTGGGAACAGACTGTCTATTCGCTCCGTGCACATCTTACAGGCAGCGCCTCCTATGGCGAAATCTATAACAGCCGGCTCGCCCGTTACATTGTTTTGCATACAGATAAATATGACTTTATCCATTTATTTATTGCTATAACTTGTTTTTCAAAATTATTCGAGCGTAGGTGATGTGTTCGATAAGTCTTCTTTCTCCGGGAATTGAAAGACTAATTTCTATCTTTTCTATGTAGGTATATTGTGATTTAAAAGTTATAACCTACGGATAGTGGACAAAACTCCTAGAGACAAATCTCCCACAAATCTGATATTGACTTTTTTCATAAAACAAGTCATTCAAAAATGTTATCATCCCTAGCAACCACTATATGCACTCACTTTTTACTCGCGATCCAATTTTTCTTCTTTTCGTTATCTCGATAATCACATTTTTGAATAAATTCTTGTATGCAAAACGCCAACTTCAGATTTGTGTAATGTCAGAGAGTGCCAGTGGTTCTGAAAATTGGAGGTTATATTGTACACAATGATTATCGTTAAAAAAATGTTTGTAACACAACTTGTGCATGTATTCCACGTATAATCAATCATTTTAATCATATCTTGCTAGAGTAACTTACTTCCATTTGGAATAATCATGATTTTTTTTCAAAATAACTGTTTACACTTTTTTCACTATGACTGCCTATGCATTTGGCGAGCCGGAAGTTCCGAAAACCGCCACTGGCATCGCACGTGGCATACCCCTGCTGAGTAGTAGTGTTCTAAAATGTAAAATTCACCTGGATAGGTTGAGACACCACCCTTGGTGACTGGCTGATTTGCGGAACCTGTTCCTGAGGACCTGCGGGTCTCGTCGGTACAACAGGAAGCCGCGCTACATTGTTGTTAGTCTGGAGAATCGGGGCCCTTAATCTGCACGGCGCGCCAGGAACTCCAGTGACAACAGCTGCCTGAACGGCCTGGACGGGACGACCCGGAACCGAGGTCACCAGACGAGGTTGCTGCACACTACTGTAAACAGCAGGTCTCGTCGTCACTCGCTGCACTATTGGCAATGGGTGTCGTTGTGGTGGAACGTACAAATAGGGTGTCTTAGGCGGCCACGGTGAATTGGGGACGGTAGTGCTGACACTGTAAACAGAAAATCAAGAAGTAGTTTCGAAATTCCAAGTGGCCAATTATTTTGAACTACAGTAGACTCTGCGACACATCCCGCTCTTGCATTTCTTTTCCTTTCGCCCGTCCCCGCTCTTTCTGGGCACACGGCGCATACTCGACGTGCCGCGTGTGTGTATCGAACACGGACTTACACGTTGCGCGCGAGTAAAGTCGAGTGGGGGAAATCTGACACTTCCCGTGAGCTTCCCCTACAGCCCAGGAAACGGGAACTGTCGCAGAGTCTACTGTATAAATTGAGTGGCCGGAAACGAAAAGGGTCCGAGCGCTCGAAAACGCTAAAAAGTATTGCCCAAACGTTTTGTGATATCGAAATTTCGAAATTCAAACAATTAAATTTAGAAAAATACGTGATTGTAGAGAATGAAAAGATTGAAATCTTTTTCATTTAGAGTTTTTCAATCCGATCTATATTTTTAATGATGAAAATGGAAGAATGATTAGGAAATGTTGCCAAATTCAATTATTTTTTGGAAACATAAATCGTCCCCACTCAGACCAATATTATTAAAACGAGTCGGTTTGCAAATGTGATTAATGTGTTAATACAAGTTCAAACCGGGTTCCTACCCGTTTTCGAGGCGGCATTTTTAAAATGTCAAATGGGACATTGAGAGTAACTTAGCTGTTAACTAAACAAAATCTTTGAACTTTGAACCTAATAGATGAATTTCTAAGCCAAAAAGACGGATCTTTCCAAAGTCTGTGAATGGTTTATAACGATAATGAAGTTTATTTCATATCAAAGTTGGATTTTGACCAAAAAATACATCTTTAACCAAATATTTGTATATTAAGATTAATTTGCTTCCGATAGACGAATCTTCAACCCAGAAGGATACATTTTCAACAAAAAAGTTACGTTCCCGAAGAAAAAAACACGACTACAACAAAATTAAACTTTTAACAAATTATCTATATTTTTGCCCCGAAAAGATGTATTTTTAATCAACAAGATTAATTTATAGCAAAGAACAAATTCTCAACAAAATACATCAATTTTCAACTATATAGTTGGATTTTGAACCAAAAAAGAAAGTTTCTAACCAAAAAGAGGAATAGTTATAATAATGGAGTTCTCACTTCAAGAATCACTTTTAAACAACTAAAAAACGGATTTTCAACCAGTTGAATTGGAAAAAAAAGTATCAATTTTCAAGAAAAATATTACTGTTAACCAAGAAAAAATTTTTTTGGACAGAATTGATGAATTTCTTAGTTCATTTTCTACCAAATTCTGACGAAGTAGGTTAGCTCTAAAAAAACCAGTCATTTTTTCATCCTCAACAAAAGCAGATAAATTTTAAACACAATAGTTGCATTTTTACCTAAAGGGATGAACTTTTAACCAAGAAGATGAACCTTCTATCATATAAAGTGAATTTCCAAGAACGACATAAAGTTTCATCGTCATTATTGAATTCTCCAGCCGAAAATATGAATTGCCTGAAAAAGAATTGGAATTTCAAACTCAATGTAATGTATCCATTCATATATCTTGACCAGGACTGCTGACATTTTTTTTTAAAGGCTACGTTTAGTGTGACTCTTTTAAATATTACAAATTTATTCCGAATCTAAAGCCTTTATATGTAAATTAAATTTTATAAATAAAATGTTTGAAAATTTAGTTTCAATTGAAGTTTTATAATAAGTAGTTTTAGCTTCAGCATTAAGAAAATTTTATGTTCAAGATTTCTAGAATTAATTCTTCAAAATTCTGCAAATTTATTCAAAGTTGTGAACCAATTTCTCGGCATAAAGGGTAAAAAACTAAAAAATAAACAATTCTTTGACTCAAAGAAATTGGATTCAATAACAGGGTGACCGGGAATTTCCAGAGATTTAAGTAAAACTCAATTTTTTGCTGAAAAAATTGATATTCAATTGTTTCGCGAAAGGTTCCTTTTTCTATTTCTCTTTTTTTCTTGTGTTTAGAAATTCAACTCTTTTGCTGATAATTCGTCTTCTTGATTTGGAAATTTATGTATTTTGTCTTAAGAATTCATCTTTTTGGTAGAAAATTCAGCTTCTTGATGAGAAGTCCATATTTCCATTCAAGAGTTCAACTATTTTGTTGTAAATTCTTCATTAATGAGAAAATTCAGTTAACTATATTTTTTTACTTCTCGATGAAGCCTAATTATTTTGAACAAAATTCGACTAGTTCTTATGTGGGCAGGTATTCAAGAATATTTAACAGCCCCCCCCCCATAAAACTGTGGCTGGTTTATGTTTGATTTTCAAGAGCAGAAACTCATTTCTTCATTGTCTTCAGTAGACAGTTAGACTCGAAAGGACCCACATTTGTTTTTAAAGTTCTCCTAAATTTGCATTTATTTTTCCAATATTTCACGAGAAATGTGCTTCCAATATTCTTATTTGTTGAAGTGACAATTTTCAGTATAGAAGAATCTTTAGTCGACTGAGCTACATGAGTATACCAGGATGAGTACCTTATATTAATTCTTTAAACTTGAATAGAAATTTAATTTTTAAAATTGTTTGTTTTATTGAGAATTGTTATTTTTTGAGCCTTACACTTGGGACTTTTTCTCCTAATTAAATATTTTTCTTTAATGAAACTAAATTATTTTGTACGAAATTCGACTAGCTCTTATTTGAGCAGTTGGTGAGAATTTGTGACAGATTCCTGCAGGAGACTGGTAACATCCTCAGTGTGCAACTTAACCAATAATAATTCGTTTACAATGATAAAGCATAAACGAGTTGCGCTTACCGCAAGTTTCTGATTTTAATATTCAAAATTTTCATACTCAAATTTTGTTCAGTTCAATAATTTTAATTTGGGAGGATTTTGAATTGAATGTACTCTAAACGAGAGAGTTGAAAAATGAATGATTACGAAGTATATAAATCTCTGATTTCAAAATTGAACATTTTTAAAGAGAGTTTAATTTCAAAATAGTAGGAATTTAAATGATGTAATTTCTGATTCGAAGGGTTCAAACTTAATCAATTGCAGATCATAATTCTAGAAATTAAGACTTTTCCAGATGGAGAAGGTTCAAATTATTTTGAGTGTTTGAAAAGAAACATTTTTCAGCTCAAAGCGTTCAAAATTCGAGAATATGATCCTAAATTATTATTTAAGAAATTAAACTAAAAGATTGTTCAAGCCAAAACATTTTAAATTAATCATGGAATTATGGAGTATTGAATAATTTTGAATAATTATCTTTCAATATTCGAAAATTTCAGATCAAAATTTCATAAAAAAACAACAATTTCAAATTGGGAGAATGGATTCTCGAATAAAAATCGTTCACAATAGAATAATTTGATATTGGAAATCCCGAATAGAGAGGTTTTCAAATCTATCGAAATTTTCAGCTATAAGTTCAAAAATAGACATTAATTGCGCATTCAGACTTTTAGTATGAAAGTCAATAAGTTTTAATCAGTATATGTCAAATATATACATTTCTTAATTTACCTATGAATCATAACATTTCGAAAAAAAAACTTTATTTAAGAACGTTCAAGATTGTATAACCTCATACAAGAGAAGAGAATAAATTACATTACATTACAATTGAAAATTTTTAATTTGCTTTGAATAAGAAATTACATAATTTAAATTCATAGAATTTTGGAATTATACTCTCTTTAAGAATGTTCAATTTCGAAATCAGATAATTATATACTGCGAAATCATTCATTTTTCAACTCTTTCGTTTGGGAAATATTCAATTTAAAACCCTTCTGAATTGAAATGATTCAAGTAAAAAAAATTGTAAATTTGAATTCTCGAATATTTAACCTGAAACTATTTAATTAGAAACATTGCAAAATCATGAGCATAGTGTTATTGTTTTATGCAGAAAGCCAACTTCAGATCTTCAAGATATATTTGATTGTTTATTTTATAAGAAAAGCGTAAAATTCAACTGCCCTGAAAGCGAGGTTACGAGAATTTTTCCGTCTGTGTGTGATTTTAAAGTATCAGAATAATTTTCAAATATTTTAGTAAAACTGCCACAGTAATCACTGATATTTTTATGTCCACTGATTTATATGGTAATTTTCAATCACTTTTTTTACAGTGTACATATGCAATATACCGCCAATTGTTTAATAATAACTAATTGCAAACGGAGACCTGACGGTAAGCACGTTTTCTTAGTTTCACAGGAGAAAAGTATCGAGTGAACTTCAAATTTGAAACAACTTCCAGTAAGACAGTAAGACAAGTTGTTCCATCCTTTATTTTGTTCCCTTCGTTTTAGTAATAAGGAATGTAAACAAACCGTCATACGCCTTTGTTTTGAAATTTTTACTCTGAAAAAGGTTTAGTGTTATTTTTGAATACTGCCAGTTTCATTCTAACTAGGGATGTTCGATTCACTCAAAAGAATCGATTTTTTAATCGATTCTGAAACGGATGGTAAGAATCGATTCACTTGAGAATCGGTAACGAAAGAATCGATTTTCCAAGAATCGATCTAAAAAGTTGTAAAAAATTGATAAATGTTTCATAGAATGCAAACAATGAAAAAATCTATTTTGTTTCAGAAATATATTGTGAACTAAGGTAGATTATGGGCACAAAAAACAGGTCTCAGGAAAAAATATCTCATTT
>WSXT02086467.1:0-11851 GCA_011762715.2 Neuroterus valhalla
AATATTCGACACATGTGTTGATGGTTTCAATGATTGTACGCAGTTCATTGGGTGAGTTTCATGCGCTCCTGAGCTGATATACAAAAAAACAGATGAGAGACACCTACATCATGTTCTGATTGTACGATGATTTGTTCTCTAACATTAGATTGAGTGAATCATCTCTCAGTCAGTTCATACAACTTATGAAAGTATTTTTCTTTCTTTTCAAGTGTAACAATATCTCATTAAAACGTATATATGTGTAGCACGTAAAAGCGTCTGACTGGGAAAAGTTGAAGAAATTTTGCAACTTGGTAAAATAAAAATGGAAGTCTGATGAGATGCTAGGAATGACTTCAAGACCTGGTACGAGAACAAATATTTTCATTTCCGTTCATCTAAATGTCTTGTACGCATTCAAAGACATATATATTCATCAAATTATACTCAAAGAAGATGAGAAGAGAAAAGATTCAAGAGGCCGCTTGATGAATAATATACACCACTTCAATCAAGGATTGTATATCAGATCGATTCATGAAATAAAAATTTAGCAATCAATTCAAGAACGGTAAAAAATAAAAATATCTTTGGGTATTTTAAACTAGAAATCTGAAATTTCTATTTGAAGTTTATTCCCATACATTTCTGATGTTTCAATTGATTCTCTATGATTGAAAGGGAGGCGCTGCTTGGAAAAACAATAGAAGGATATAAAATATAGCATGGTTTAGATTTCCCGTGTGGATAGTGTCTTGATGGGTATTGGAGAATCAAAGAAATTTCATATAAATCAATCATGCAATGGGAGAGCTCTCAATGAAAATTAGGACAGAACTTCTCATCCTCAAAAAAAGTGAAGAAGAATGAAATAAAAAATTGCTCATACTTCAATCGGAAATTTTTAAAAATATTTTCCGATTTCAAAAATCTGGAGTTAGGAGGAATACCGCAAAGAAATAACTGGCTGAGAAATTCCCAGAAATGAAAAATTTCGAAAATTTTAAAACTTGATTTATTACAGTCCTAAAGGTTTATATTCGTTATATTTTTAATTCCTCAGATTAGTCAATTGTCGAATGAAGAAATTCTAGGAAAATGTAGGAATGGAAAAATACATCAAATAAAATGAGAAACTACTTCAATAGAAAAATTCTATTAAATTGAGTTTTCCCGGGGGACTTTCAGCAAATTGCTCATTCCCGAAATTCGTTCTGCCGGCAAATTAATATTATGAGGCATTTGAAATGCAGATATTACTCTTTTTAGAAATTCAGGAAATAGGGTAATTCACTATATTCGAGTGAATGGAATTCTGCCATTGACCATTTTGAGGGATTTGACAATTCGAGTTGAGTATTCTTGGAATATTTTGGTCGAATGATTTTCTTTGGGCGATCTTCATTTTTTGGGATATTGCTGTATTGTTGGAAATTTTTTCTCTATTTTACTGCATTTGAAATTTCGAAAATGCGGCAGATTTATGTCATCCCCAAAATGCCCTTCTTCTTGTTTCTTGGTAGTTGAACTTACTGAAGCTTTAGTGTGACTAGTAGCTTCAGGAAAATCTAAACGTATGGAAATGTTGGAATCAGAGCCCCTGGAAAAAAAGGAATTGTACTTTTCAGAATAAAAAACGTATGTTCAACGTATACATTCCAATGGAAATGAAAATTTGTCTTGTTTCAAGACGAAAATTGGCTCGGATCTAGAGTTAAAGCAAAGTAATAATCAAATAAAGTTAACAAAAATAATTGTTTAAACAATTTGCTATTAATTATAACAATATTCTCTTAGAATAATTCTACAAAGATGCGGTTTTTTCTGAAATTTAAAACTTTTTAACACTTTTCAATTAGATTAAAGTAATAATCAATTCATGTTAGAACCTAATTGTTTAAACAATTTATTATCATCGCTCATAATAATTTCTGTGCCTGATGATAGAAACTTGCTGTTTTTCTGAAATTTTCAACTTTTTGCCCACTTTTCACTTGAAGTGAGTTAATATTTGATTGACTTTAACAAAAATAATTGTTTAAACAAATTGTTATTGTTTATGGATATCTTCTCTTAGATTAGTGCTAAAAAGTTGCGGTTTGTGCACTTTTCATTCAGTGAGGTGGTAATTAACGTGAGGTAACAAACATGCTTATTCAAAAAATTTATTCTTGTTTTTAACTATTTTCTCTTAGATAAATGCAAGAGAGTTGTCGTTTTTTCTGAAATTTTTAACTTTGCACTGAATGGAAATTGAATGAATATCAATTGAATTGAATTAGATTGAATTAGATTGAATAGGATAGAATTGTTTTGGCTTTGGGTTAAATTAGGTTGTTTTTTATTTAAAATGATACTTTTTTTTTTAAATATCAACTATTATATTTTTAATGAAAAATCGACATTTCTAGGTCGATAATTCAACTCTTTAGTTGTGAGTTGAACCCCTTCCCTGAAAATTCAATTTTAGCGTTGAAGATCTATAATTTTGGTAGGAAATTCGGAATTCAAATTTCACAGAATGAATTCAGCTTTTCTGTTTCAATTATTCTTTTATGAACATTGGAAAAAAACAAGAATAATTTACTCAGAACAATACAATACTATTTGAAATATGATTCTCTCTAATGTTTATTTATAATTAGTTCACAACCAAAAAGGTGAA
Source organism: Neuroterus valhalla (assembly GCA_011762715.2). Taxonomy (NCBI): domain Eukaryota; kingdom Metazoa; phylum Arthropoda; class Insecta; order Hymenoptera; family Cynipidae; genus Neuroterus; species Neuroterus valhalla. The sequence goes on from WSXT02086467.1 coordinate 2,648, forward strand.
GCAAAGTAAAACATTTCAGAAAAACCGTAACCTCTTAGCACTTTTCTAAGTGAAGATAACTATAAACAATAATGATTTGTTTTAACAATTTCTTTTGGCTAATTAAATTGATTATTCACTCACTCAAAGTGAAAAGTGGGCAAAAAGTTTAAAATTCTCCAAAAAAACCGGTATTGTCTATCATGAAGCAAAGAAAATATTATGAGCAATGATAATTGGATTGTTTGAAGAATTATTTTTTACACAGAATTGATTAATGCTTCAATCTAATTCAAAAGTGATACAAAGTTGAAAATTCCAGGGAAAAACCGCAACTATGTAGTATTAATCTAGAAGTAGATACCTATAAATATTCACGATTTGTTTCAACAATTATTTCAGCTAAATTAAATTAAATACTCGCTTACTTTGAGTGAAAAGTGAACAAAAAAGTTGAAAATTTCAGAGAAAACCCAATTTTGGAGCAATATTCTAAGAGAATATTGTTATAATTATTTAAAAATGTTTTAAACAATTTTTTTTTCCTAACTTTATTTGATTATTACCCCGCTTCAACTGAAACGTTGAAACTAAGTTGACAAATTCAGAAAAACCTTGACTCTCCAACACTTCTCTAAGAGAAAGTTGCTAAAAACAGTAATAAATTGTTTCAACAATTTTAATAACTACTAATTATCAGTGATAAGTGGTATTTCATGTACTTGAAACAATCCGCGTTAGAACCGCACAAAATTCATGATTAGAGCCAAAAACTTGAAAAACTCATCTTTTAACTTCTGGGGGTTTTTCGGGATCCTATAAGACAGACTTATGAGGGTGATATTTGAAAAGTAATATTTTGTAATTAATTTCTGTAACTAATTGTAAAGAGAAATGGTGAAATTAGAACTCGAGTCACCTAATATTGAGAATTCTGAATGAAATTTACAAAAACGTCTTTTTTTCTTATGGGAAATACGTGTTACACTTCATGGGGCTTGCGCCACCTCCAAATATTATTTTTTTCAATGCGTTCATTTTCTTGCGGTTTCGAACAAATTCTAGGGCGTTTTAAATGAAAATTTGAAAAAAATCCTAATGCATTTTTGGACCATCCTATTCTACATAGATTTCCATATTATTTCTACATCTATATACACGTGAATATTTTGGGTTGACTGTGCATCAAAAAGGTTTCGTTCCAGATGATTTTTCAAAGATGTGAATCGATATTGAAGATATGTGCCTCAGTTAATTCCTCTTATGGGATCTCATCGAAATATAGACGTTTCAACATTCCAGGACGAGAGTATTATCTCCTGAAGGAAGACGCACTAATGATAACGATCAAATTTCGTTCTTCAGGCAGGATCTGAAACTAAGCTGTCTAAATCCATGCCATCCATACCTTCATATCGCGTCACAGACGCTGGATTTACGAACCGGAATTCATTACAGGTACAATCCAGCCACGTCCGGTTACTGGAGCACCCCTCAGGATTGGTTAGAGTTAGGCCAGAAACCAATCTCTATTTTCCTTCCTGCATTAATGGACGGTGGTGGACTTTGTGGTTATCTGAGTTATCTCACACTCCAAAAGCAGACAATCTTCGATTTGCGAATTGGATCCTTGATCTCCAAGTGAAGTCCTATAATCCCTGTAATGTAGAATAATCCTAAATCATACAATCGATCAGTTATGAGAAAACGAGCCTTGTTGGTTCAGGCGATAGTGCCTCAGGCTTTCGAGCTGGAGGGCTAGTGTTCGATATCTGTTCCGGTACCAATGGAAATGTTTCTATCTACTACTGTCGAGGTTTTGGTGGTCCAGAACTCACCTTGGACTGTAGATCTCTTCGAAATAGGTTATTGGCTGTGAGAGGTGACAAACTTGGACATTGCCGACTTGATCATGTGAAGTAGAGTTTTTCTACCAGCTTCTGTATATTCTGTCGAAATCTAACACGGGAAGGGCCAGGCGTGGTGTTTGCCTTTCTACTCGTATTCTTTATAATGATAGATTGTTGCTAGGACTTATTGTCCTAGTTTTTATAAAAATGTCTTTTAAATCGTACAAGCACTTTATATGGGTCATGAACCAAAAATCTCGCATCAGCCTTCATGGCCTTCTGGTGCTTGACCCCCCCCCCCTTCTCTCTGTCTCTCTCTCTCTCTCTCTCTCACCCCCTTCATGCCGTTCTCCTTAACAATCGCATCCATCTTTTCTCTCTCCTTGTGATTTCTTCTCAATTCAGCCTCATGCAGACCATTCCTTCGAATTTATCTTTCTCTTTCATCCTCCATATTCTCACCTCTTCCCCTGTTCTCCTTCCAACACTCCCTCACCAGCCTACTTCCCGTCCCTTCCAGAAATTCCTCTTCATACTTACATACTTGCCTACCTGTCAATATCCCAAAACTCGTTCTCCTCATCTCCTTCCTCACAATATAACTAGGTGTACTTCGGTCAAACCCTAGTGTCCATCTTATATACCTTTCTTGTACCATATTTATCTCCTCGCTTTCCTCTCACCCTCCACACCTCTACTCCATACAGCAGCACGCACATCACAAGAGAGTCGAACAGCTTCATTCTCCTCTCAAGGTTATCTGCAAACAACCTCTTTTCCAATCTCCATACCTGCCTCGTCACAGCATTTTCCCTCCTTACTCCCTGCTTCATATGACCATTCACTTACCCATTCTTGCGAAGTAGGAAATCTAAGTACACAAACTCTTTTACCTCCTACACCGTCGTCCCTCATACACTTTCAATCCCCTGCCCTATCCCTCCTACCTTCTCCCCTGAACACTATAACCTTGAACTTTTCTGCATCCAACTCTAACCGAGTTACATCCATCGGTCTTTTCAACCTCTTCATCATTTCCTTCTCCTTCTACCACTCCTTCCTATGGCTTCTTCCCCATATCAGCGATCAGGATCGCCAAGAGCGTTGGGCTTAGCGGACACTCCTGCTTTATACACAAATCCATCCAGAAACCCTCTGAAACCTTGTCTCCTCCTTTCAACCTATCTTTCACCTTCTCATACACCTCTTTCATCCTTCCGATTAGACCTTTCTTTACTCCCCTCTCCCCCATAACCCCCCTCCTCCCTAACTACTGATGAGAAAGCGTCTTTCAGATCTACAAAAAACGCGTCCACTTTTGACCCCTTCTTTGTTATTTCTTTATCCACCACGTGCTGTAAAATATAAATATTGTCTATGGTACTCCTACCCTCTCTGAATCCCACCTGAGTTTCCGGCAATGTGCCTTTCCCTTCGACATCATTAAGTAGCCTCTCCACCAATGCCATTGCGTACACTTTGTACGCCCTGTTCATCAATGCTATTTCTCTATAATTTTCCTGACGGAAAATCCACTAGCCCTATCTTCCTTCTTTTTCCTTACCACCTCTTGGAGCCTCCTTCTCAATCCCCTTGGTACCCTCAGTTCAATTCTACCCCACTCATCTTCCTTTTTCGACCCTGCTACATCCCAAAACAGCACCCCTATTACTCCTCCGCCTCACTCTTCCCCCACTTCCCTACTTCCTTCGAAACAACTCCCTCTGTACTTCTCCCAGCTCATCTTTTCCCTCATTCTGAATCTACATTATCTCCTCAATTTTTATTTTATCAAACCTCACCTATGCTACTCTCCCTTCTCTCCTCTCTCTTCTAGCTCTGTCAGTCAGCATTCTCTGAATTTAATTCTCTTTTTGTGTCAGGTTTAGATCAATGCAAGCCCCATTATCTTTTATGCAGCTTTTACTCTGCATAAACTTCAACTTTTATTTTCAGCTCTGTAATTCCACAATCGCAACATCACTCCTCTTTTTTCCCTCGAGCCCTAATTTCATTACCTTGCACTGGATCCCTCTTCTGCTTCGTAGCAGTGCTTCCACTGCCTTCCATTCTTCCCTGTTTCTCACCCTAAGCCTTCTCATCACAATGTTATTCCTTCTATCTTCTTTTTCTTTCCACTCTATTCTTGACTCTTTTGCCCTTATCCTTTCCCTCGCCACTACCTCTTTCCTCCTTGTTCCTACATCCTAACCTCTACCTCATCGAATCTTTTGTCTGTCCTTTCCTCACAAACCCTGACATCATTTTTCATCTGTTTCATCTCATGATCTTTTTCCAACAAAGTTTCCTTATAGGAAGCGTTACAATAAGAATCCTTAGCGTTCCCAAATTTTCATGAACAATTAAATCCTACAATTAGCATTGCTTACCATGCTTTGAAGAGATGCTTTTACCTCCTCCCGTAAATTCCTTTTTTGTTCAGTAGTTTCTGGGATGATTCCTCTTACAATTCTGAAACGTTGGAATAACAATTAACTCACCGAAACTTAACTCGGTAAAGGTGCCCAGATTCGGGGTACAGTGGCGTACAGTTCGCCACTGTCGGGGTACTACCCACATTAGGAACTACCTAGTTCAGAAAGAACATCTTATATTGATATCCTGGGAATAATTAAAATCCAGGAAATCCTCCGCAATTTCATCTTCATTCCCTTTTGTTTCTGTTATTTAATTTGTTATTTGAAGGTGAGCTTCTTGGCTCTCTTTTTAGTTTTTAGGTGAAGTAACCCCATTAAATCACTGACACATCAAGGCTACTTGAATCCTCTTCCAAGTGATTCGATACAATCGAGTAGATTGTATATTTTAACAGAGAGTTCTCTTCCTTGTATACGGAAGTCTTCCTATCAGTGCAATCGGGAATTTCCCCTAGAGATCTCAGCTTCTCTTCTTCATCCCCTGTAATTTATCATTATAACCGTCACCGCCATTATCCGTAAATCGTTTCAATTATCCTATCTCGAAGCTTTCATCATTTTCTCAGTATCTTCTAAATTGGAAAAGATTCTATCGATCAGTCTTTCATTGTTCATTGTTATGTATATCAATTCTTCACTACTTTATTTCACACACATTCTAGCGCTTGGTGACATGTTCCATAAATGATAGATTATTCAATATGCAATTGAAAGTAATTCATTTCAAAATGATTAGATAGATTGCATCAAAATTGACTTCCAATTATCGCAGGATTATTCTCTAGTTCGAGATATACTGTGTAAGAAAGTTTTTTTCCTCTTTTTTGAGGTTATCTTTTGCTTGAAAAATGAAGATACACAGATAAAAAAGCTGTTGATACAATAATGCTACAATCTTTCAGATAAAATTTTTACAGAAATTGGTTTATTCTTCTTCTGGTTTATAAAAATTCAAACTTGAATATTTCAATTTCTAACTCACACGATGTTGTTGGAATCTGAAGAAACACTCCAGCGATTTTATTTATCTGGATAAGTAATCTTTTTTGCTTCGAAAAAGACCTGGATTAGGGTCGAAACATGTTAGGAAATAATAATACTTCATTCTTTTAACATCAGAAAAACATTGTATACAATGTGAAACTTTTTGGGAGCCTATAGGCTCCCAAAAAAATTATTATCATCATTCATCTGTTATTTAAGTAATAGCTTTTGATAGCATGGTATAAGAATTCACAAACCTTGAAAAAATGTCAGGAAAAGTACAGGTTAAGGCTTCCCTCTCTCTATCTCTCCTTTGATTCTTAAACGTTTCTCCCCCTTGCCTGTCTATCCCACCTCCCCCTCCCGCTCGCTAGCCTGTTCTCTTCCACTCTATTCTTTGCTCCTCACACTCACACTGAGACTCCAGCAGTATAGCGGTTTATAGCGGTGCATAGCGGAATGCGCCTTTCTTGAAGGTACATATGTGTGAATAGAATTGAAATGTAATGCATATCCTAACTATATGATTTGTCCAGCTAATGATATTGATTGTAAAACTGACATTGAAAAATATAATTGTTTTTATACAATTACCTATTCATTCCTAACCTACTCTTCAACTGTCCAAGTAATCCGAGTAATATTCAACTTATTATTTATTCCGAAAGTCTTAGGAGAAAAATTACTTCAATCTACATCATTGGAGTTTCACTTTTGCTAAGCTTCCCACGTCGGCTCACGTATTTTTATTGGAAAGTATCGACATTATCTACACATGCTCACACGACTGACTCACTTGCGATTTAATTACCCCTCATTCATCTTCTGATGCCAGAAAAATGTTATAAGATAATGAAAATCCATCGGATAATGTTAATTAGAATATCAATTAGTTAATGGATTAATGTCCCTCAGAATCAACGCAAATAGAACATATCTACTCAGCGTACTTCGAGAATAATTTTCAACTCTACGGAGGGGGGGGGGGGCGATCTGCACCTTTGTCTATAACTCAAATCTGAAGCAAAGCAGCCAAGAGTTGAAACCATTACTCGAACGTACGGAATTTGATATAAGTAGGAAAGTCTTGTCAATGACAAAAGCTCAGAAAAGTTTATGGGTAATTAATGAGTCAATGGAATAATAATAATAATAATAATGATGATAATCATGATAATAATTTTTATCATCTTGACTTCATCAGGCACTTCACTTAGTCCGTGACTGGTGTTTGAACACCGAGTGAGAAACCCGAGATCAACTTTTGACGAAATATAATAATGATAATACTGATAAAAATACTTCTCTCCAAGTGTACATGGATGATTTGAATCGATTGGAGTTTTCTGAAACTTCCATTTAACTTGAAAATTGTTCAAAATACATCCGATATTTTTTATAGTATTCTGTTCTCGTCTTTTTCAACCATTATATAAAACTTCTCATATATATATATATATATATTTATTTATACATCTTTTTGCATTTTCTGTTTTTTACCATTCCAACAACTTACTACAATAGCACGAAATGCAATTTTTTTCTATTATTTGAATATTGTATGAAAGGTTAACTCAGCTATTTTAAAATATAAGAAACACGAGGATCGATCATGACAAAATTCAAGTTTTTTTTTCAACGTGCAACAGTCAAGTGAATTTCGCAAATTTCTGGAAATCAAGAATAAAAAACAAGAATCTAGCGATCGAATTTAGACAAGAACTCTTGAATGTCACTCTTGAAAATTGAAAAAACAACATAAGAATGAAAAACCCTTGAGGAACCGGGATTCCAGGAAGAGAGAATCCATCCTGATTTCCTCGTGAGTTTTGAAATGCTTAAAGGATTCTTTCCTTGATAAGGGCGTTGAGTAGGCACCGAAACGTTGAGAGATTTTTCAAATGTTATATTATTGTTTAATTAATATCAGACTTGGTGGAAATCAAATAAATTCTCTCTTCGACCGTCAAAGTATATGTGATGAGATAATTTTGTATGTCTTATAGTCTTCAAATAAACATAATAAATAAAACTGAATTGAAGTTCGTTTATTCCTACGTTTCGGCAACACTGCGTTTCTTTTTCAAAGAATCTGGATTAGAATAATAATAAAATTAAAAACAGTTCAATTTTTGAGTCAATACGTGTCAAATAAGAATGATTCGGATTGTTTTACAAAATTCAAAAGTATTGCTCTGAATTGAAAGACCTGTCGATAAAACGAAGACATTCACAGAAAAAGACTCATCAAATTGAAGAAGCTTTGTTTATTCTAGACTTCATACTGAATCAAAACAAAAGAAAACAAAGGAGAAACTTTGGTAGTCAACCTCCCAAAGTTTCTTCGTTGTTTTCTTTCATTTTAATTAGATATGTTGTATAAAATGAACAAAGCTTCCTCAGTTTTATATGAGATTTTTTCTGTGAATGTCTTCGTTTTTTCGACATGTTTTCTAATTTAGAGCAATACTTTTGGATTTTATAAAATAGTCCTACTCATTCTTCTTCGACATGTATTGACTCAAAAACTGAACTGTTTTTAATTTTCACTATTCTTCAAGTACCGATTCCTTGAAACAGGCACGCAGTGTTGCCGAAACGTAAGAATAAACGAACTTTAATTCAGTTCCGTTTTTTATTTTTATTTGAAGACCGTAAGACATACAAAATTATGTCATCACGTTATGTTAATGTGTTTTGAAAATGATGAAGAAAAAAAGAGAAGAAAGGGTAAGTATAGGAGAATAAGAAGAAAATAAAAATAAAAATTGAAGCTCTCTCAGTTTGAATTAGTGACATTTTTACTAATTCAATTAGTAGGTCATTGATCTACTATCGAATTAGTGGAATCTCACAAATTATCTAAAAAGATAGTTAAATTCTACTAAATAAATTAGAGATTCATAAGTTTACCTTTCAATCAGTGAAATTTTCAAAACCACTTACCAATTAGTGAATTTATTACTAATGCGATCATTGATCAGTGACATCAGTGACATTTTTGAATTTCGAGAATTCCAGGGTATTCATGAATGTGAGATTTTTAATTAGGTAGCACTTATTCACACCGTTCGTGTACCTATCAATTACCTATCCAATTAATTAACAATATTCTCATTAGTGGAAATCTTCCAATCAACCTAATAGAAAATAAGTGAATATTGACTTTTTCGTTAGTTGAACTTCACACGGAGAAACTTTATATTAGAAAAATTACAAGAATAGGTAGCAAATCGGGGCAAAACGCATAGGAAAAATGATGAGAGGAATTATTAAATTTTACGAAGAAAATAGGAGTGATAAGTAATTTAAATAACATAATAAACTAAGAATGCAAGGAAAATTACTATTTTCTGTAGGACCACGATGTATAATATAGACATTTTATACTTTTTGTAATGGGGTTAATACCAATTATTAAAATTGGTTCCAAACATTCCTAACTGATTTAGCAAAAGACACCAAGCCATGGACCGAGCGCGGCCGAGATTGTTCTGTAGATGAATGGAACATCGCCCAACTGCTGCCTCGAAGACTTGTGTTCGATTCCTGCCAGCTTCATTTTCTACCTACCCGATTTTTCTGTTCCAGCTTATAATTTATTAATATCATATTATGTTTTCAGAATACATAAATATATAATTTCAAGTGTTGTCAATTCCGAGTTTAAATTAATATGAAATTATATTTAATGCATGATACTTTATAGTGTTATTTAATGATGTCTTTGCGGTTATTTTTTGGGAGACATCGTATTTTTTATTGACGCAGTGTAAAACATTGTAAAAGAGAAATTTTTATATTGGCATTTGGGTCTATACTTTTTATTTTCCATGAATCTATTCCCACAAACATCAATATTGAAAAATAAATATTAATCTATAATAAATAATTGATGTTAAAACGTTTCGTCCTGGACTGATTCATTTCACTCATCACTGAGGCAATATGAA
>WSXT02086478.1:0-11850 GCA_011762715.2 Neuroterus valhalla
GAGAGTTGCGAACTTGGTCAGCGATTCACCTCGACCAATCAGCGCTGAGCTGGTTCTCCCACTTCTCTGCTTGAGGCAAATAGGGCTCTCCAGTATTAGTGAAAGATGTCCGCGATTCACCTTGACCATCCGCGCTGAGAAAGTTTGCAACTCTCTACCTTAAGGCTCTCTATGGACACCCTAAGAGCCTTCCAAAGAAGTTGGGAGAGCATGCGTGGTGTGCGTCGTTCCCCTTACTGGATTCTCAAGACTGCCCTTACCCACCGACTCCCACTAGGGATGGTCGATTCTTCCAAAAAGATCGATTCATGAATCGATCCAGGATCGGAGTTATTAAGATCGATTCAGGAAAAAATCGAATCAAAAGAATCGATCTCCAAAGAATCGACCGTGAAAGAATCGATCTTTTAAGATCCATATAAAAATGTCCAAAATATTTTAGATTTACCTGTAAATCATTACATTTATTCAATTTTTATTAAAATGATCACAGATCGACACTATTTATTCCTGTTATCACAATTTTAGAAAAATATTTCGTTTATTTTTTACCGTTCGGAACTTCAGGTACTTGTATGATTTTATAATCAGTCCAAATACCAATCTTTGCTTGACGGAGAATTTGAGAATAAGAGTTTTTGCAAGTGGGCTGGTGAAATCCTGCTCCTTTTATCCGTTAAAATATTTCCTGCTATAGAAAATATTCTTTTTGATGCTACAGAAGTTGCGACGACTGGCAAAAATGGCAGATTTTCGTGTATTAATTAGACCAATAGTATGTTAGGTTCTAGTGAAGTTTTGCCAGCGGTTGATTCAGGTAATTTTGTAAGTCGGATGGCATGTCATCTTGACTTCTTTCCTCGAAAATCGTACTTTGAACTCTCAGGAGTTTTCGTGATGTGGCCATAAATTTCAGAGCGACTAATTGTGTCGATGAAAAGTGTAGTCGCTTGGATCGAAGATCCATAATTGTTGCCACCACCAAAATGCGATTGCTCTCCATCTTTCTGAATCTCTTTGTAATGTTAGAGTTAGATTACAATCGGTCTATTAAAGTTTGCGCAGTTTCTGTTGTTTTTTTTTGTCGAAGTGATTTAATTTGTATTTCATGTAACACCTAGTTCCAGATCCTTCACAAACATGAATTTGAACAAATCATTGAGAAGGCACATTATAAATACATGCTTTTGGATGCTGTTGGAATATAAAGGGCAGGCAATCAGTGTAGGTGTAAAACGAAGTAGATAAAATCGACTATTGAAATATAAAAAGTACCACGCCACAATTTAAACCAAGATCTGATATTTGAACAAGTAATACATGAACATAATTTTATTTATCTTACACTTTCGTATCTACAGTGAAAGTATTCCGTCATGATCCAACAAACTATGGTAGTACGGTCTCGTGACAAGTCAACCAAAAAGACGGCTCCCTACACATGCAACTTTGATGCCCTGGAATGTTTCGGACCTTCCTTTCTAACAATAAAGGGTAGAAAAAGAAGCTTATTTAATTCAAAACTTTGGTAATAAATATTTTGAGCGCAGGTTGCGCTTGCGCTCAGATTGAGATGCAGTCTTGGGCACAAAAGAAAGAATTATAGGAAAGAGCAATGAAGATCAAAGATCTAGGTCGTAGTCATGATTGTATTGGGAGGGAAGATAAATAAATTTAAAAGGAAAATCGCTTCTTCGATTCTGAAGGTAAAGAATTGATTCAATAAAAAATCGACCTGCGAAGAATCGATTCAAAAGATCGATCTTTTGAGTGAAAAAGATCGATCTTTGAAGAATCGATCCAGAATCGCCTATCCCTACTCCCACAGTTCTACGGTTCCTTCTATCGCTTCTCTTGTCAAAATTGACCGATCTCCGTTAGGGCCTTTTCTTCGCGTGACGTCACATACAGTTTCCATGATAGAGTATTTCCACTTGTGACGTCATTCCAAAATGTCCGAATCTCTTGTGGGAATAAATTGTTGAGTTCACTGCATCACGTGAATTAGCTCAGTTTAAACATTTTGTTTTTTTCCTAATTCAAAACAAAAAGTTGATACTTTTTCAAAAAATCCGGTGAAGTTCAGGTCTGGTATACGAATAAGCAAGGTTCAATTAAAAATTTAGATCCCTGCACTCTCAAAAAAGAGGATTTTTCCACAAGTGTTAGTGATGTGCCGAGAGTAAATGAGTTTGATCTCGTATCGTATTTAACGATAACTCTTAGCTATTATACGTGCCATCAATTGGAAGCTTTTAAAAGCTTAGAGGGTCTCAAGTTCCACGAAGCTGGGTTCGTTGAGGAAGTGGAATGCAAAAAGGTAGATGAAAACTTTCTCGTTCGAGGTGAGGTTAGTATTTACACACTCGTCTTTTACTAACTGCATGGATTTTCACATTACAGCATTTATTCCAAACTATATTTCGTTTCGTTATGTAACCCTAAATTTTAGCGTATAAGCCCCTTCAGTTTTAGTAAAAATTACCTGTTCTGTCTTACTTTGAATTTTGTTAAATATAAACAACGAATCGCATGTTTCTTAAGTGAAACTTGTCATAGCGTCAGTTCTATCTGTGGATTGGGATAACCATGTAAGTAGTCTACCATAATTTTGATCTGATATTTATGTTTCTCTCCCAATCCACAGATTTACTTACTTCAAAATTGTTTATCCATCACTTATTGCATGTGTCCGAAGAAAAAAAAACGATTAAAAAAAATGTCGTCTCTTTTGTGGTAACTGAATTGTGTGGATAGTTTTAGTACACTACACCAAGCTTGTTTGAAGGAACATGCGATTCGTTGTTTAAATTTAACAAAATGTAAACTGAGACAGAAAATTCATTTTTACTGTAACTGATGAGGCTTGTGCGCTATAAACGAAACGTATTGCTCCAATAAAGAGCTTTCTCTTTTTATAAAAAAGACCAGATGATCGAAAAATTATTTATCTATCTCATATATTCCCAGATGATTGAAGTTCGAGTTATGGAAATGTCCACTGGAGTAGAAGATTTTTCGATAAAATGAATTGATAATTTTTTTTAAATAATCAAAAAATTAATTTTTGAAACATTACAATATTGGAAATGTCTCCATTCTTACAGGTTAAATACTTTTAAATATTGGACGAGAAAAAAAAACGTGGATTATCTTTGGCTCAAGTGGAATGTCAGTTTGCGGAGCCGTGTCTGTTCCCACTTCGAATGAGTTATTCTCCACTTAGTATATCCATATTCGATCTTTCAGCAACCTCAACCTTCGAAAACTAACGTCATTTATGCATTTCCATTGTATTATTTATAGAAATATTTCTTCAATTTGTCTTAATCTTTTTTCCGCCTTCCATATCATGCGAAAGCAGATTGTCTCTTCAAAGCTGTGCCCACGACATAACCTGAATTTTTACAAGGAACCTATTCCGGATTGTTCACATCGATAAGATCAACTGGACGTCCTGAAAGTAGTAAAAAGAGAAAATTCTCAGAAAAAATTTATTCATTGTAGCGCACTGATGTATCAGACGAACGAAAGATAAAGCGAACTGAGACGAGGAGGCTGTTAAACTAGAACTCTCACCTGAAAATTTTACAAGTTTAAACCTCATTTTTGATATAAATTCAATTTTTTTTTATAGATATGAGGCCTTTACTAAAATTTTTGAATGGTAACATCAGATGGCCGGAAAAATCTGAAATTTGATTTTACGCATGAATGAATAAAGTAAACGATATCTACCCCCGTATGCATACTTTTTTGTATTTATTTTTTTGAAAATGGACTACTGCTAAGTATTAACAAAAACATTTAGGCTGATATTTATTGCATTTTGAGGTGAGAGTTTGATTTCAACTGATTTGCTTAGAATTTATTTAATTTTTCAATTCAGTGACGATTTGACGTGAATTACTGTACATAACATTGATTGTGAACCACAAGGCATTCGGTCACTATCGGGAGTAGGGCTACAATGGTTCATGAGACGACCAGTGAAGTAACAAAATCCCACGGAGGGCACCGTACATGAGTAGTGGAATGCATGGATAATTAAAAAACTATACTACCTACTCCTACTATACTAAAAGAAACTATATTACCTACCAACTACGGTTCATGAGGGGACCGATGACGTTACAAAATGTCACGGAGGGCGTCGTAGATGGGTAGAGGAATGCGCAGGTAATTAAAAAACTATGCTACCTACTTCTGCATCTATTATATACCGAATTATATTACCTACGAACTACTCATCGTAGCGCCTCTCGCCGCAGTGGAAATCAGGAGGAACAAGATAACCTTAGTATTGGTAGTACCCCAGTCCTGAGAGTTTCGGGGCCTGTGTATACGGCCGTGCTTGCAACCATGGTGGAATAGAGAGACGTTGTGTTCTTATGCACGACAAATGGAAAAAAAACATCCAAGACGCCGCTATGTTGGATAATTAAACAATCAGAAAGTGTTGCGGGAATTCAAGCCTAGAGTGCTATGTCATCTAATTTCGCGCTTATTCATCTGATTTGCTGATTCCTTAATATGGCGGCGTTTTGGAAGTGCGCAGAACAGGATGAGAATGCTCCACGGAGGGAACACACCATGTCTCAATTACACCATGCTCGCAACTAACAAAATTTGTCAGCCGCTTCCAGCACTTGTCGGCGAATCCCAGAAGCTCCAGGCGTCTACCGAAAACTTTTAGCGTCTGCCGTCAATCAAAGAAATCCGTCTGCAACCACTGTCGTATATACAGATCCCGAAACTTTCGGAAATAGGGGTATTACGGTTTATGAGGCGACCAATGACGTTACAATATGACACAGGAGGCGTCGTAGATGAGTAGTGGAATGCGCGGATGATTCGGAAACTGTACTCCCTTCTACTATTTCTACTATACTATACCAAACTATATTGCCTACGAACGACTCATCGCAGCGCTTCCCGGCTCAGCGATAATCAGGAGAAACAAAAGGGCTTCAGTAATGGTGGTACCCCCCACTCCGGGGAGTTTTGGACCTGTATATATAACCATCGTCCTCCTCAATGAGAAGTGCTGCCTCATGGAATTAATTAACCGTGAATATTTTTTCCGCTCGTAATTTTACATGAAAGTCGGATCGATATCGAGATCGAGAGCGAATGTTTTCTATTTCGCTGACACCAAAGTAAAGGGTCTTGCACGAAGGCGACAAGGCGAAATGCGAAACCGGTAAGCATTGACCTGGCCAGTTTCCTGCCTTATTGGTCCAAGTCGAACCCCACGGAGCCTATTTTACTCCAACGTATCTTTGCAATCTTCGTAACACCATAAGTGAATTCAGATTACGTGTATATCTATCTCCTCGACGGGTCCAACAAGATGAAAAAGAATCGCCACGACACTTTGTTAAATCTTCTGGAAACCAAGCCACAATGAAAAATCTGATCTGATGAAGTTTTTTCTTGTTGGTTTTTTTAAATTGAAATACTTGGTCAATCTCAGTTGAATCATCAGATGGCAATTAACGATAGACCGTTAAGTATCATCTAATATAAAAAAAACGAGTTTATGACATTCATTTAATTTTTTTCCTTCAACTTGGTAACAATTTTTCAATATGGTTTTTAATTGTTCATCACCAGATTATTAGATGATGTTTTAACTTGTATAAATAGCTCGCAAGTCCTAGATTTTGATGATTCTCTACGCAAGAAGAAAACAGATGTTAAATTATGTTGCGAGTAATATTTCAGTAAGCAAACATCAGATTACACAATATAATTTACATGACAGCCATACCCAATGTTTTGGTAAAATTTACTTGCCTCAGGGTTATTTTTGTTGGAGTAAAACTTTATACTGGAATCGAGGTAAAGATAACACCTGGGTTTTCCTGTGCAGATTACGTAATCTCATAAAGCAGAAAGGAAGAAAATGAAAGGTATGTGCTGCATCTAATGGAAAAAGGTATTACATACGAATATGGTTGTGTGTAAATGCAAATGCATACTCGAGATCGTGTTGCAGTTGACTGACCTTAGGTGTGCAACTAGGATGGTAGCAGCCAAGGCAGTCCACTCTGAGAGTGGCAAATACTTTAGCTATAGCTCAAAACACAACCAGTTATTTGCAGATCATTCCACTGAAATCAATACTTTTTTTGAAACTGGAGTCTTCTTAGTCTTTTGTAATAAACAAGTGGCAGTATTCGAAGAAATTAGAAACCTTTATATGGAAGAAAGTAGCCAAATCAGATGTCGAATTGTATTGCTAGTAATATTCAAATAGATGATTTAAGATCGAATCAAGGGTGTGACACAATATAGTTGACATCGTCACTATACCCAACGTCATGGTGATTTTTACCTGGGTACTTCTCCACTATTAGGAAATTCATTGTCTCAGGCATCACAACTGGAAGTGCATCAGTTGTTCTTATCACAATGAAAACTTAGGAGTAAATTTTGTTGCAGGTAGAATTTGAACGGTGTTTACTTCACTTCGGCACTATGAGTACGATAAGCCACTATTTGAGATACTTCTGACAGGTGCTATTTTGAATTCACGCCATGCTCTTTGAAGTCTAGATGGTTTGTTATCTGCACTATCTAAAACGAGGTCTCTTTATTAGGTGGGAATATGCAAGCAGTTATCTTGGTTCCAAAACGTATCCGCCAAGTAAAGATGGAACATATGTGGCAATGAGTTTTTCTTTTTCTCATAGGTTTCGGAACCAAAGTGGCGGCTTGACTATTACTACTTAAAAGAGGACCCTCAGACACTGATCTGTATTCTACCCTGGATAATGGATGACGTCATAGAAGCGGACTGAGCTGAAGCCGTAAATTGGAATATGTTCTTGGATCAGCTAGCTATGTTAACGTGCCGATTCGGTACAGTGTGCGTTATAAGGCATTGAAACGTATCCGCATTTCAACCTTACAATACATAGTTATCTTCTATCCACGGTATAATACAGACCAGTGGTCATATAATATACCACGTGAAAAGGTCGTCTGCTTGCATGCATGCAGGATACCTGCATGTATATAGTATTGTGGCCTTATATTACAAGGTGCATCTAACGCAACCTTGCAATGTCTACAGGTTATGGCGTATGATCAACGAAAATGTCAAAAACTCTACCCCAAGTGGTCAGTGGATTACGCCCTGCTGAACTTTGTAGCATGTTTACCACCAAGGGTAATTTCCGTTGAAGATAAATGGTACCCTGAAACGAATGTTTCATTCACACTTTGTTTCTACTGTGATCGAACATCTGCGTTAGTCGTTAAAATCAAGAATACCCATTGCTTAATTCCCTTTGAAGTATATCAAAAATCAGTCCCCCGGCGTGTCACTAACCGAAACTCAAAATTGAACCTGAAGATTTCACAATTATTTGATGAAAAATATCATTTAAACTGCGATTGCTCAAATGCTGTAATAATGGTAGATTAACTTCTGTGGCACGTATTTTTGAAGATTCAGATTCAATATTTGAAAACCCGAGCCTGATGCTGTTCCTCAGTTCTCAAAGACACTCCCCTGTTTTAACTTCGAAATCATTTTAATCGTTTCGTCAGCAACAAAAATTCATCTTTTTGCGTTAAGCCCTTTTCAGATGAAACGAAATAAGAATCCATAGACCCTAAAGCTGAAACACCACGTCAATTAACAAAATATCTGAAACAGACGTTAATCGCCCAATCACGACAACTCATAAAAAAACTGCGAGAGAATTTAGATGTTTTTTTTTTAATGAAAGAAACATTGTCCACCAATGAGATGCAATAAATACTCAGTAGAAAAGCATAACTGAAGAGGATGTCTTAATACACATAGATTTTTCTCATTGTCATGCCAGCAAATGCTAACGAGAAAGTCGAACCGTTCATTTTGAAGGTTCTTGCGTTCAAATTAGTCTTCACACTATTGTAATGTACTTAAAAAATGCGATCAAGTCATATTCTACATCATCCTTGAACATATCTTATTCTCCACCTGCTATTTGAGCAAATTCGCAGCTCATTTTGAAAGCATTGCCCCCCGATATCATGTGCCTTCAATTCCTGAGCGATGGACTCGTAACACATTGTCGCAATAAAACCATGTTTCATATCCTAGCTAGAAAGCTACCAAATATAAAAAAGTTCTCTTGGAACTTTTCAGGAAGTCGACACGGCAAGGGTGCACTAGATGGTACCGGCGCAACTTGTAAAAGATTAGCCGATTCTGTTGTTGCTACAAGAGTTGACGTCGATAATCTGGAAAAATTTGTAAAAACGATCCAGGAAAGTGTTTAAGCATTATTGAACCTACTATTGATGTGAACCTTTTGAGACAATTGCTGATGAGATTGGAAAGGAAGCATTTAAAGCAAAGACTCTCAATGGCACCCTCAAGTGCATCAGGTGACTGGAAGCGTTCATTCAGCAATGCTGGCAATGAGAAGATTGAGCTATTTCTGCGATCCTGATACGTGCGAAAATGTCAAAATGTGATGTTTAACATATCAAGAGAAAACTAAACTTTCAGTCGAGGATGTTCACACCGATTCTGAATGTGAGCATGAGACAGGATTGACGGATGGTTATGTACCTTCTTAACAGCAATACGATTGCAGTGATTATGTAGTAGTAAAGTTTCCTGACAAAAAAGTTGAATATTACTCACGGAGAAACCCAAACACCATTGGTTCTTGCGTTTGACACGACTCAGTCATGTTTGGCGTGAAAAAAGCGTCCAGATACCACTGCACTCTACGTACGCACCATTTATCAGTGTCCAGTTGTCCACGCACGATTTATTCGTGTTTACGCAGTGGCCAGTGATGTCTTACGCAATAAAGATAAAAACACGACTGAGTCGTTCGTGCGCGTCACTGGCCATAGTTTATACGCATAAATAATTAGTGCGTGCGCAGCACTCACCAATGCCACATTGGCAATTTGCAAAACAATAAAGAATCACGCCAATTCGCATGAGACTTCAGGGCGAAAAACTTCATGCGGGTCGGTGCTATTTTTTATTGTTTCGCACATCGGTGAATGCACGCACCAACTATTGATGCGTAGACTATGGCCAATGACGCGCACGCAAGACTCAGTCATGTTTTTATTATTGCTACGTAAGGCATCACTGGCCGCTGCGTGAACATTAATGAGCCATGCTCACGCAGCGTTTAGTGGTGTTTCGCGTTTTTTTTTACCAGCAAACATCAACCGTTGGTGTTTGGGTTTCTGCGTGTACTTGAGTCTCACAAGTGAAGTCGATGAAGAAGAAAGTGAATTGATTGTCACCTTTTTGAAATTCTGTGATAACCATAGACAAATGTTCAGGATTGATCACGAAGATGTCTCCAACGTAGCTCACGAACAAATGAACGTCCGGGTAGCATAACGGCGTTAGCGCGTGAACCCAGTCAGCGTTGTAGGCGAGAGGAGGGATAACGCGTTGCTATGAGCCGAGTTGATTGGACAAAAAATTATAAAACTAAGTTTTGTCCAATCAACTTGGCTCGTAGCAATACGTCATCCCCTCTCTTTCGTACTAGATTTACTGAGTTCACGCGCTAAGGTCGTAATGCTATATAGACGCTCAAATGGTACAGAAGTTACCTAGTCAATTTGTTGATGAAAAGAGAAAGAATAATTCAATTATTTTGTTCATAATTCAACAATTTCAATCGGATATCATTGTGTTTGCTTAAATGAATCAGGAGAAGCAAGAAAGTTATTGTTTACATGCATGTTTTATTTAATAAAGTGTCATTTTTTAGAGCCTCAATTTTCGAAAAGTTTGGTCACATCGCGAACCCTTTTCCCCCAGGCATTCAAACGCGTTTTCATAGAGAGAACCTGGAAAAGAGGTTAAGATGTGACCAATCACTTTTTTGTGACTTTTGTGAATCTAGTTTCAGTGTTCAGATATGAAAGCAGTCAAGCACCGTGTGCAGGTCATGGCGTAGGTATAGTTACAGACCGCACAGGCTCTAGAAGCTGAATATGTCTAAAACAATGGCATTTTTGTATTGTTCCGAATTCTACCACGAAATTTTGTCCTATTTTCTGAACAAATTATTTATTACTGGATTCCAAGTCATAATTAATTAAGAAATATCGAAATCGACGAAAGACACCTTTTCGTTCAATTGAACCAAAAATTTAATTTAAAATAAGAACTGTTGTTGGTTTAAAGATGAACCACTTTTTCAAAAATTCACTTTTTGCTCCCTCTTTTTCAGTTGAAAAGTAATGTATTCTGTTAATGATTTAACTTTTTCAATTTCTTCAATCCTTTTTCGTTAGGAAATCAATCTTTCTGGTCCAAAATTTACTCCTTTGGTTGGAAAATTTAATTAGATTGTTGAAAATTCGTTCTTTTTTTGCTTAAAAATAGACATATGTCTATGAATTGTACTAATGTAACAAAGAAAATAGCGATATTGATGTACTTCTTATGCAATAGTGGCAGTCGAGTATTAATAACAGTGATAAGTAATAAATGATATTTGTAAGAAGGTCAAACTGCTCCATTAAAATTTTATTTTTCTTAATGGAGACTTATTTTTTGTCTGGAAAAAAAATATCCGGTTATGATATGATTTTCTGTGGGAAATTATTGTTTTTGGGTTGAGAATTCAACGGTTTCGTAGAAAATTCAACAATTTGGTAAAGAATAAAACTATTTGGTCAAAAATGAATTTCTCAATGAAAAATCATATTTTCGGGTAGAAAATGATATATTAATTTAAAATATCAAAAAGTAAAGATAATTACTCCTTCTCGCAAAGGTGACGATTAATTGATAATAGCAGTAAAGAATAATAAATTATAGTAGTGATCTTCACTTTTTTTGCAAGAGAAATTCAGAAAAAGTAGAATCCCGGAAATCGCTTCTGAAGAAATTCGAGAAGAAATTAGAGATGGAATGATTTTGAATATTTCGGAGGGCTCTCTCAGGAGCTTATCAAAACGTGGGAACTTGTTACACGAATAAATTAGTACTTTCACCTTTTTTTCTGAATCTCAAATTATTATGAATCAGTGAGATTGTCTGAATTGTAAATTCGGTTTCACTGATTTATTTTCTCTTTACTAATTGGAAGTGTTTTTGCAAGTCATGTTTCATTCAGCCTGTTCATTTATCATCTGTGAAACAACAATTTGATCGATTATTTACCCTCGTCCATAGTGTCCCGAAATGCATTGTGAATTTCTTCTTCGGAATTTTTATGATCTTAACACCCCCCTCCCCCCTAATCTGTCTAAATGGGGAAAAAATAGATGCATTCAAGCTTCAGGCGAAAAGTAGAAAACAAGTTGAACATTCCAGAAAAAACCGCAACTTTATAGCAGTATTCTAATAGATATTGTTTTTAAAAAAAGGATGAATTCCCTCACTTTCACGAAGAAGTTGAGAAATAAACGCATTTGCCTGTTATTATTTTGCGAGAATATTGTTATTAGCCGAGCAC
Source organism: Neuroterus valhalla (assembly GCA_011762715.2). NCBI lineage: Eukaryota > Metazoa > Arthropoda > Insecta > Hymenoptera > Cynipidae > Neuroterus > Neuroterus valhalla. Next base: position 11,454 of record WSXT02086478.1, read on the forward strand.
GCTTATGTCAACACTCAGGGCCGTATATTGTCTCTGAACGCCGCACGCAGAGAGTCGTTAAGTAAACAACTGTAAACTACGCAGTACCGCCCTACCTATTCGAGCGATGGCCTTCAGTGTAGGTCGTCGAGGGACGCTGAGATGGAGACACAGAAGCAGTCAAGCGTGAGGTTGGCCTACTGGAAAAGTAATCGGGCCTTTTCAGGGACACCAAATATTCAAACGAAGAATCATTGCATGCGCGTAAATAAAAGTAAACAATCTGACGCCGAACGTCCCGGCGTCTTAACTTCCGTTGAGACGCCATTATCATTATAGACAATTCAAAAATAATTCAGGACATCTCCATAATAATTGGTCTTACGGTCATCAATAAATTAAAACTCCAAAATATGTC
>WSXT02086489.1:0-11850 GCA_011762715.2 Neuroterus valhalla
CTTGACCTTATAGACTAGATGGTCTAGATAAAGTCAGACCAGGTTCGAACTAGCGCCAAACCTGGGCCAATTCAGACCTTCCAGACTAGACAGCCTAGATGAAGTCAGACCTAGGACAAACTAGCGCCAGATCTGGGTCAGATCAGACCATCTAGAATAGACGGTTCAGATGAAGCCAGACTTGGGCCAGGCGTAACAGTAGACTGCTATGCAATTTTTTGACACTAGTAATTGTTAATGTTTTCATTAGGATAAAAGAACAATTCTGGTATTGGATAAGTATGCCGAAAAAGCTCTTTTTTCCTAGATATGTGGAGTGAATACAAATTTGAGGTAAAAAAAATTTCACACATCCTTTGAAGATGTTCTTTTGCATACCTGCCCACTTTTTCTACTTATAAAAAGTCAGAGAATCCGAGACACCCGCATGCCGTTAGCTTCCTGTTTCCGAACGCTTCTTCCTATCTTCTGAGAATCATCCGTTCTCTTGTTCTGTTGTGAATTCTTATTATAACAATGTCGCTTGATATTCTTATTTAAGACTTTGCTTAATTGACTTTTTATAAATATATTTCAAAACTTCTGAATATTTACTCTTTATATTTATGTGGACTGCAAAGTTAACTAGGTTAGATAAGATTAGTTGAATCGATATACATAACCAATTAGTTGCGTGATTATCATAAAATCTTTCTCTTTGTCTTTCCTCTTTTTTTTTTAGTTTGTTCAAATTTGGTCGTTGGATTCTTGGCTTCTTATTTAATTTCCAGGAGTTTCATACGTTGACTTGAATTTTGGACTTCAAAGAAAAATTTGATCTCGGTTTTTCCCAATTTTAAATTCCTGAATTTCCTTTTTACATTCTCATCAGAGAAGGTATTAGATTTGTGTAAAATTTGACCCCCCCCCCCCTTTTTTGTCAAATCTCCACGTCTTAAGACCCCCTGAACCCGAAAAACAGGTTTTTACGCATGTGTCTGTCTGTATGTCTGACTGTCGGTGAGCACGATAACTTTCGAAAAAACTATTCGATTTGATTGGCCCTTGGTACACTCTTTCAGTGTCAAAAACTGAAGGTCAAGTTCGTTAGCCAGCTATTTTGGATCAAAAAAAAGGGGGGGGAGCATTTTGAAAATTTTTGAGACCATTTTTTCCAAGACTTGATAATTGTAAGTACAGCTTGCTGTAGTGAGTAATAAGTCGAATAATTTATCTCCATGATGTTTTTGATGAGAACAAAATTGTCAGAATTATGACATTTCCAAAATTCGAAAATGTAAACAAAAATGAGAATTTTTAGCTAAACAACGGAAGATATGAAAAAAAGTATCAGAGAAAAAAATCTTTCTTTTTGGAAGCCCTATAAGAAGGACTTTACAACTTTTTGAATTTTCTCAAAAAATCGAAAATTCCAATTCTCATCGCACAAAAAATAATGTAAAATAATCTGTGATTTCGATAAATTTTGAAAGAATGATAATATTCAATCGTGCTTCGGCACCCATTTTGAGGGAACCAAAATACAAGTCTAGTTCGGTAATGAGCTGTTTTAGATCAAGAATAAAAGAGGAGGAGCATTTTGAAAATTTTTTTAGCCTTTTTTCCAAGACTCAAAAATTTTTAGTACGGTTTCTTGTACTGGGTAAAAATTGAAACAATCTATCCTCTTGATTTTTTTTTATAATAACAAAATTGTCAGAGTTATGGCATTTCCGAAATTCGGAAATGTAAAGAAAAATGAGAAGTTTTAGCTAAACAACGAAAGATATGAAAAAAAAAGTATAGAAAGAAAAATGTTTCTTTTTGGAAGCCCTATGAGAAGGAATTCACAACTTTTTGAATTTTCTCAAAAAATCGAAAATTCCAATTTCCATCGGACAAAAAATAATGAATAGTAATCTGTGAACCTAATAACTTTTGAAAGAATGATCATTTTCGATCATGCTTTGGCAACTATTTTAAGGGACCAAAAAGACAAGCCAAGTTCGTTAACCAGCTGTTTTGGATCAAAAATCAAAGAGGGGGAACATTCTAAATATTTCTGAGACCTTTTTTTCAAGACTTGATAATTGTTAGTACATCTTCCTGCACTGAGTAGTAAGCCGAACAATTTATTCCCGTGATGTTTTTTGATGAGAATAAAATTGTCAGAGTTATGGCATTTTCAAAATTCGAAAATGTAAAAAAAATGAGAATATTTAGCTAAACAACGAAAGATATGAAAAAGAATATGAAAGAAAAATTTTTTTTTTTGGAAGCCCTATAAAATGGACTTCGCAACTTTTTGAAAAAAAGAAGAGGGGGAACATTTTGAGAAAATTTTTGGACTTTTTTTCAAGATTTAAAACTTTTAAGTACGGTTTCTTGTAGTAGATAAAAAGGAAAACGATTTATTCTTATTATTTTTTTTGATAAAAAAAAATTGTCGGAGTTGTGGCATTTCCAAAATTTAAAAATATAAACGAAAATGAGAATTTAATTTTTAGCCAAACAATGCAAGATATGAAAAAGAGTTCAGAGGAAAAAAATGTGTCTTTTTGCAAGCCCTCCACGATGATCTTTACAACTTCTCGAGTTTTCTCAAGAAATCGAAAATTCAAATTCTAGTCGCGCAAAAAATGATGAAAAATAGAAAGATTCCTTTTTTGGTCAAACTATGTGAGGTACGGGAAAATATAAATGAACTAAAATCGAGCACCAAAAAAAGATCTACAAATTTGGTAAAATTACCTTCTTGATAGGACAAGTAGTTTTTGCTTCATTTATAAAAAAGCATATAAAAAATGAAAAAATATAACTTTTGGACAATTGACGCAAGATTAGGAAAAATCCAAAAGACGCAAGTTCTTTACCAGGAAAATATCTTTATATGTGTTATCAAATTCTCAAACAGGATATTTGGTTTCCAACTCAAACAGGAAAAATAACTATAAAAATGAAATATTAAAATTTTTGAAAAAATGACTAATGCTAACATAGAAGTAAGAAGATTGATAGAGAAAAGTTTTTCATCCAAAAATATCTGTAAATTTGTTATAATTTTTCCTATTGGACACGTAGTTTTTGTTTGAATCGTGAAAAATGAATTTAGGAATTAAAATATTTAATTTCTAGAAAAACTACACAAAATGTGAAAAAAATTCGGTGACCAAACTTCTCCACCGTTTTGGACAAACTTTGATCGAGTGTGCAACATGAAACACACGATGAGAATGTATTCGTTGAAGCCGGAGAAGCTTTAACAAAAGAGAATTGACATTCATCAAATTAAAGTAGTTGACATTTTTCTTTCTAGTTTCAAAAGTTTTGCATATATAACAGTAGGGAAGTACAAAAGCCGAGCAGCCCGCGCTCGTTTATGAATTTACCATCGAGAGCGAAGCGCGAGATCCGAAAGACGCGCGCCTTAGGCGCGCTCAAACGTGCGAGCCGCGCGCGAAGTGCGTGATGAGAATGCTCCCGCGCGGTGGGCAGATTTTTTATAATTATATTATTCGAAATTTCAGGTATGGCTCAATACCAATAATTATCAAAAAATCAGCATGATGACAAAAATAAAGATCTTCTGAATTGTACATTATTTCAATGATCTTTTTTATGAGTGATAACTATTGCAACTGTGATTTTTTTCAAACTCCAAATGTTTTATGTTATTAACACATGACTTCATTTCAATTCTTACTATAATAAACTCTTTAATATGCATGAACAATATTTGGTGCTTCTCTACAATTAGTGCACTTTTAGTAATTGGTGCACTTTTGGATTATTGGTGCATTTACCCTAATATCTTCAGTGATCCTTCTTTCAATAGTTCGCCTACCCTTTTTCAGGTTTGAATTCTTTAAGTAGGACATTTTTTACGGCTGAAAGAAAGATAAAAAAGCATTTCAAGAAATCAGATAGAATTGTATTTCTTAACCGGGTTGGATCCGAAACACCTGTTCCTTTCATACTGAAGCTAACCAAAACTTGAGAAAATAACACGACACTGAATAATTCTTTCACAAAAACCAGAACTCAAGTGAAGTGAATTCAAATAGTTTAAAAGTGAATAAAAGAAAAGTTAAACCTAATTTAAATAAACTTAATACATAATAATTATATTCATAAATATATACATATATATACATAAATATTATATTATAATTATATTCCATGAAATGAATTGCAAATCAATTCGACGAATTGTCGGTAGATTACATATATGGAAGTTTGTCAGTTTAATAGAATTATATACAACTGAATTGGAAGTGAATGTCAAACATAATAAATTCAAGTGAGTTCTTCTCAAATCAAGTTATTACTACTCAATAAAAGTAAATTTTACTCAATTGCAGTGAATTCCACTCAATCGAAGTGAATTTCATTCAAACCTAATGAATTCTACCTTATTATGAGTTATTCACTCAATTCAAGCAAGTTTCAAACAAATAATGTAAATTCTACTCAAATCAAGTGAATTTCACTCAATTGAAATGAATTCGGTTCAGCTCAAGTAAATTGTGATTGAATCGAATAAATTCTACTCAAATGAAATGTATTCTACTAGATGTGACTGGATTATACACATTTCAAATCAATTCAACCTAATATTAATTAATATAAACTTTGTCAAATGAAGTTTATGCAATTAAAATGAATTTTATATTGAAATTAATTGATACAAATTTTCAAGTGACAAATTTAAGGGATTTCCGCTTACTTGGTGTGAATTTCATTCCATGAAATGAATTGCAAATCAATTCGACGAATTGTCGGTAGATCACATATATGGAAGTTTGTTAGTTCAATAGAATTATATACAACTGAATTGGAAGTGAATGTCAAACATAATAAATTCAAGTAAGTTCTTCTCAAATCAAACTATTACTACTCAATAAAAGTAAATTTTACTCAATTGCAGTGAATTCCACTCGATTAAGGTGAATTCCACTCAATCGAAGTGAATTTCATTTAAACCTAATGAATTCTACCTTATTATGAGTTATTCACTCAATTCAAGCAAGTTTCAAACAAATAATGTAAATTCTACTCAAATCAAGTGAATTTCACTCAATTGAAATGAATTCGGTTCAGCTCAAGTAAATTGTGATTGAATCGAATAAATTCTACTCAAATGAAATGTATTCTACTAGATGTGACTGGATTATACACATTTCAAATCAATTCAACCTAATATTAATTAATATAAACTTTGTCAAATGAAGTTTATGCAATTAAAATGAATTTTATATTGAAATTAATTGATACAAATTTTCAAGTGACAAATTTAAGGGATTTCCGCTTACTTGGTGTGAATTTCATTCCATGAAATGAATTGCAAATCAATTCGACGAATTGTCGGTAGATCACATATATGGAAGTTTGTTAGTTCAATAGAATTATATACAACTGAATTGGAAGTGAATGTCAAACATAATAAATTCAAGTAAGTTCTTCTCAAATCAAACTATTACTACTCAATAAAAGTAAATTTTACTCAATTGCAGTGAATTCCACTCGATTAAGGTGAATTCCACTCAATCGAAGTGAATTCCATTCGAACCTAATGAATGCTACCTTATCGTGTGCTTTTCTCTCAATTGAGGTAAGTTCTACTCGAATCAAGTGGATTTTACCTAATTCAAGTAAACTCCAATAAACTCAAGTGAATTTCTCTCAAAGAAAGTGCATAACAATAGAAATTCTAATTCTAATACATAGAATTTTACTTTATCAAAGTGGATTCTACATCGAATTTAATTATATGGAGGAAAATGTTTGTATAGAAAATTCATATAAGTTTTGCTCACTTGAAGTTTAATCAATTTCATCAAATGAAGTGCAAGTCGATTCCACGAAATGTGAGTATATAAATTTATTTTAATACCGCATTTATTTCAGAGACAACAGCGCTGCATAATCAATTAACTCGCATTTCTGACACGTATAAACATTCTTGTTGAATTTATTTCTATTTTATGGGGTTTTTAGTGTAATAAAACGCGTTGTCTTGTAGAACTCTAAACAAACATATTGCACATGTAATTTTCTGAATTTATAATGGAATTATATACAATACAACTGAATTCAAAGTTAATTCAAATGCATTCAAATGAATTTAAATGAATAACAATTGAACAATAAAAATAAAACTAGTAATAACTAATCTGCATATTAAAAAATTCTATGGCGAATTTTTTTGTACCGTGGAATTATTTATTAAAAGAAAAAAAAATTATATGTGACGCGCTACGAGAGAAGGGCCCTTAGCAGCAAAAATCGATTTTCTGATTATGAGGACTTATTATAGTTTGAAACTTGCTCTTTCGATTGGTGAAATCAGAAAAATTTTCCGCGCAAGATTTCTTACTTAAAAAGACTTTTGAATTGGGCCTGCCGAACAGCGATCTTCCGGCTCTTCTTTCTTCTTTCCCTTCTCCTGTAAAATCTACGCAAGGCTGCTAAGGGACCTCTTCTCGTAGCGCGTGACATACATGCATCGCATTTTGAAATCTGGATTGAAATTCGTTGCTTAAAATGAAATATAAAAGCCGAACTTTAAAAAAATAATAAAATTTTCAAATCAATTAATTAATTTTCAATTTTTTTTTCCTTTTTTTTTGATACTGTCTTGAAGTAAATGAACATAAAATTTTTATGCTTTGTAAAATTATGCATGAATCTATAATCGGAAAGATAGTCTTTTTTAATCAATTTTTTGTTATCGATATTCCCTCAATTTTCGCAAAAAACAAATGTGTGAGTTCTTTTTGCTTACTTCTCAATTTTCCCCTTAATAAATTAATGAATAAGTACATAAATAAAAATCTTAATAAAAAATTACTACCCCTTTCCTTTTTATTGACGTCAACTAATTAGTAAACAAAATTCAAATCTGAAACAAAACTGATTGTTAGATCAAAGTATCTTCCTTAATTTTGTATAAACATAACCTCTTTTTTTTATTATAAATTCCACATTTCACCCACTCTCTCCTTGGAACCCGCACCCATGATTTGTACACCGCCCCTGCCTCGATCTCATTGAGAAAGACCGCACTATTTCGAAGCGAGACAGTAATTGCTCTCTCTCTCTCTCTCTCTCTCTCTCTCTTTCTCTCTCTCGCTCTTCCTGTAATTCTCTCTCCCTCTCCTAGTCTCTCGCCGATAGTGTGTAGGAGTTAAAGGCGGCCGCGGGGAAGTCGGGGGAACCCCACGAGTCAGAGCGAGACACAACGATATACACGGCACACACGACACACCGATACACCGCCACTCATGCCGAATACTCCCTGCGACCAAGTCTCGCATTCAGGTGGCAGGCAACCCAAGAAAGCAAGTTTACAATACTAGTATAAACCTATAACCATACTCACTATACTAGTATAGTAACTATAGCTATAGGAGTTTAGGCCTGCCACCACATCGGTACGGAGAGAGGCTCTCTCGTCCATCTCTCGTCTCTGGTCTCACCAGAGCAGATGCAGTCAGTCGACTCGGTAGCGTGCACTCGTGCGGGTCTCAATCCTGTCTCTATGCTCCCCTCCGAAATTGTGACATGTAAACATAACAAAATCCACAAAACCTTTTCTCAACACCAAATTCGAAGAGTTTAACTATCAACCTTAAAAAGCAAGCAACTTTTTTCGGTGCGCTACGACGGAAGCAAATTCTAGAAAGTTTACAGAGGATACAATGTTTACAATGGAAGCAACTTGGAAAAGTTTAGGAGGCAAGAAAGTTCAAAAAGTTTATCACCCAAGCGACTTTAAAAAGTCCAAACAAACATTGCAACGTTAGGGAGCAATTGAAAAGTTGAAACAACCTTCTCCAACCGTTGCCAATTCAGTTATCCTTTGATCCAAGTTTACACTCCTAAAAACTTTCGGCCTTCACCTGGGACAGTGACTTTCCACCTGGATATTATTATTATGCGCTCGCAAGTTCCCAAGTTATTATCGTTTTGTCGTTGGACTCGAATGATGTGGCAATGGCGCTCGAATCTCGCGGGCGGTGGAGTCGTTCACTCTAACATTTTACGTTCGTAGCGTCTGTGAAATTCAAAATTGAATCAATAATCAAATATCTAATTAGTAGTAAACTAAATGTGGTCCTGAAAAACGGGGCTAACCCCAAAACCTAACCTAAAAGGCTTAGCCGCGTCAAACTGACGTGAAACCTAACCTCAAAAAGTTATCTTTTTTTATTTATGAAAAATTGACGTTTCGTTGAGGGAGGAAAAAGAAGAACAAGTTGCCTAATGAGTGCGAGTGACCGGAAACGGAAATTAAACGCGTCATGGACTGAGGAACTAACCTCTGAGGACTGACCTCGCCTCGGACGTGGGATTTCTCGGGAGAGGACGTCCAGGTCGTGGTGCGATTTCCTTTTTTTACGATTTTACTCAAAGGTGTGAGTGTGTGTCACCGTGTATGTGTCAATTATTCGCAGTGTCTGTCGCTCGGATTTGAGTTGAGCTGTGTCAGAGAGGTTAGGTTAATTTATCAAAGGCACAGGCGTCACCGCCCGGCTCGAGGATTTCTCAACGAGTTGAGGCGATTTCTCAACAAGAGACGAACCGGGGAAACTGGACTCTGGAGGAAACCAAGATACAGGTGAAAAAAAGGGAGAAGCACGCGAATGCCGATCGCAGCTGGAATTCTTGCCACTGAAACTGCGGCGAACTGCCTATCCAAAGCCGCTGGCATGCTTCGATTCGTCGCCAGATTTACAGGTCAGTTTTTCCAGGGCGAATTTTCGGTATTTTTTCATTAAAAAGGAAGGAGGTTTGCAAATTAGGTGGTACTCTAGCCAGAGAGATATTTTCATGAAAATTCTGAGCGGAAAATGGCTGATAAGAGCCATTTTTGTGAGGTGTCGAGCAGACGATTTTTTTTGTGGTATTGTTTTTATTTTTGTTTACTGGTATGGCTGGTCTAGTTAAGGATACGATTTTTAAATATATTACCTTATTCGTGAATTCTCATTGTCTTGATGACCCTCACTTTCTAGCTGAAAATTTGGTTAATGAGTTTTGGAAAGTGACAAGCATTTATAATTGTTCAAAAGATAGTTTGAGGTTATATTTAGGAATAATGTTGAAATGTAGAGTTGCGATGTAAAGACAAATCCGACAGGTCACTGTTTTTGCTCTTGTGATTTAAATTCCAGTTTTGAAAAGCATTCAAATCGACAAAATTTAAGTTATTAACAATAGAATGATCTATTGAAACTAAAAAAATCAAAGCCTCAAAAAGTCAACAATTTCATAATACAATTCATAACACTTGAGATTAAAGAACTTTGCATTGCAAACTGCATATTCTTGCAAGTAATTGGTACCTCAATACTTCAATATCTAAAAATTGAAATTTTGAATCCTAAAAGTTAAATAATAGTGAATTGAAGCTTTTTCGAATGTTAGATTCCTAATTGAAAACATTGAAGTTTATATGATTTTAAATTTAGATGTAGTTGAAAATTTCAAAATTGAACGATTTTAAAATGAAAAATATAATTTCGTTATTATAATAAATGAAGAAACATCTTTTGGAAAGTTATCATATTGAAGAACGTTATCCAATTTAAATTGAATGCTTCAAGTTAGTAAATGGAAAAAACAGGTTGAACAAGGTGTCTCTTATCATGTCATTCTCAATATCCTTTTTATATTTAATCTTTATTATGATTGATCACATCTTTACAGTAATGAAGCTCTTTTACTGTTCTTTGCATTTTTTTTGTGTTTTTACTTTTTCAAATATAATATTTGATAATATCGTGCTTTCGATTTTTAATTTTCAATTCTTAACGACTTTCATCATATTCTTTTTTTATAGTTCTAAACCGGACATTCTTTGATTTCGTAATCTTTAATCAGATATTCAAAATTGTAATTTAATAAAGGTTTGTTATTTAAACAAAGGTTTCAAATTTTATCCACTTAAATTAAACATTTTGCAATATTCCCAAATATTTTCGCTCACATATATTGTGTTATGTACTTGATTTGGGTCTTCGAAAATTTGATAATTTTCCATTATAACTGTTCTTAAATTAAAGGCAGACAATCTGAAAGTTTTAATGCATATTATATCAACTTTTAATTATTCTCTTACGTGGTTCCTAAATTTATTGTTATTCACTTTGAAAGGTACAAATCCACATTCGAAGATTGAAGTTTGGAATCCCTTCTTTTTATAATTGAGATCAATTTCAAAGGTTTACTCATATTTCTGATGGATTTTTCTCCGAATTACAAATAACAAGGCTTCATTTTGTCAGTGATAAGGGAAGCAAGTTTGTATCTGCGTAGTAAATCTTAGCTCGTAAAGTCAGAGTACACGATCTCGATTAATTTCTTGCACTTCGAATCGGGCCACCCAAGGCAGGGTTGTTAACCTCGTTAAATGGACGGTCTTTTACTGACCAATCGATATTACCGACTTCATAACTCTATTTTGCATTTAACTTGCCTCAAGAATGACCTTGCATTTCATATCTTTCTTCCGCATTTTTTACAATTTAATCTTCATTTTTAGAATCAGCAGTACTCGAAATTCAATAATGAAGGACGGTGGAACCAGGCCCTAACCTCCAATTTGAACTGCCTCACATTACTCTATCAATCCTGGAATTCCATCTTTCTCATATAATTGGGGCACATTCCTATTTTGGATGAAGTCTGTATTCGGAGTGAAGAATTGGCTAATTTCAATACGAACCAATTTAGGATGTACAAAACCACAATTTTACGAATCTTTTGCAAAGGCTCGTCTCACATTCAGAATATTCAAAAAAGTTAACTAATTTCAAGAGATTCTATCGCCTTCGTCAATTGAAGTCAACTGCGGTTAAAGTACTTACAGACTCTTCAATGAAATTTTACTCCGAGTTAAAATTACGCTTATTATGTTTGGATGGGAAAAAGAAGTAGCAGATTGATCTAGTCTAATGAACGTTAATTAAAAGACCAAATGAGGGAATTGTGCATTCGAGGTAAATATTTCGCGTTATCAGGGTGGCGACTTGACCGAGAAATGAACGGGAATTCAATTAAAAAACCAGGAATATTTTTCACTCAACCTAGGCTATTAAAAATTCTACTGAAAAAATACGAGAAATTATTGCTCTCTTTTTATGAATCAAAAAGATATCTTATCATTTGATTTGAAGAATCTAACTTTCCTTTAGTCTGATTCTCAAAAGATTTGAATACATCTATACTTCATGAGAGGAAGAATTTTTATTTTCTTCATTATGAGAAAAACATTCTACAAATTTGTTGCTTTGTGAGATTTTTTTAGCTGAGTTGAGCGTAGAATTATCTGGAATTAAAATAGTCAAGTTATTTTGAAAAAATGTAAGTTTTTCCCGACCCCAACGGTTAGTATTCATATTTTTTTCATTTTTTTTAACTTTTGGCGGTCGTTTAAAAGTCAAAATGGAAATTTTAGACGAAAAAGTCCGCCATTTTGTAGGTGTAAAACAACCTTGATGTAAAAAAATGAAGTAAAAGTAACAGTTGGGGTCGGGAAGAACTTATATTATTTCAAAATAACTTGTCTATTTTGATTTCAGATAAATTCTACGCTCAACTACAGTGGTCACCGCAAATAATCTTTCCGTCTTCGGAAAAGCTTCGTCTCTAGCTTATTTCCCAATATTTTTCTACGAAAGAAAATTCTAAATGTTTTTATGATGCTTTATAATATCCAAATGACTTAAATATATTTACTCTAACCAGATCTTTGAAAAAATTCGTGAAAAAAGTGTGTTTTCATCCGTTCCAACCCCCCTCCCCCCCCCCCCCCCCCCCCCTCCACACCCCCACACCCCAAGACCCCCCCACACAACGCCGCAAGCA
>WSXT02086500.1:0-11850 GCA_011762715.2 Neuroterus valhalla
AGGGAGAGAGAGAGAGAGAGAGAGAGAGAGAGAGAGAGAGAGAGAGAGAGAGAGAGAGAGAGAGAGAGAGAGAGAGCAATGAAATTGAATACTGTGCAATGGGCTACAGAGTGCAGAAAGATATGGTATGCTGATGATGACATACGCTGAAAGGTAATGAAAGCAGAAGCAAAGGAAGAGTGTTATCATTCAGAATATACCTTCCAATATTGCAATAAGAGGTCTCAGTTAAGGTGGAAAAATAGGGAATGTGGCATGGGTGATAAAACATAGATGACACACATAGGAAAACATAATAATAATTGCGATAGAACCTGTATGAATAAATAAAGGAGAAATATTGATGAGAAAAACACGAAGGGTTGAATTTGTACAAAATCGGAACTACAAATCATGAGAAAATAGAAGAATAATGACGGGAGAAGCGGGAATGAAAAGATGATTGTGGAAATTGCAGTGTTGAAAAAGCTAAGAAGCAGAGAAAAAGCAACAAATTGTCACCTAGGAAAGTGAGGAATTTCGCAGGTCAATAGTATGTAACAGTGTAAGTAGATGAAGCTTTATGATACATATACATGTGCTTTTATTTGCTCTTAGCTTTCGTTTGCTCTTTGACTGATTTCCGTGCGTGGCAAAATTTTTGGCTTCAATAAGAAATGAGAATAAGGAGTCAGATATACGATCAATATCAATTAAGTATTCTGAGAGCCCCATGGATAAATATATCCATTTAATTCTGGAATACAATAGTCCTCAAATAAGTAACGATAGTTTATTTCTTCCGAAAAGTTAGGAGGAAAAAGTAGCATTTAAAATATTAAACCAAATGCTCCAAGTTTCAACACTCCAAAAACATTAGTATAAGGTCCCACGAGTCGAATCTGAGAAACGCCTCTTCGAAGATATGTATAAGGCGTGAGATCTCCTTCCACGCGTCTCATATCTTTTCTTACTATCATAAATTTATAGGATTTATAATCACTATAACGATTGAGCTTATTAGGACCATCAAAGGCTTCGCGAACAAGATTGGCATAGAAATTGGTTCCGTCACTAAGCATTATTAATGCGTGCCATTCATTGAAGTACAGTGGTGGATGAGCAGGGTCATAAGGATAGATGTCTCCAAGGAGAATGAAGCTGGAGAGTACAGGTGGTAGTATTTGTTTTACTACAAGGTAGCTTCCTTCAGGAGGATGAAACTCATGCAGCGCCCACGCACCGTTTCCTGCAACAACAAAAAAAGAAGCTTGAATGTGAATGAGTGAGTAGATTTCAGGATTAAAATTATTTCTATAAGAAAAGAGGAGATCGAAAAATATCAGTGTGCTATTACTGATGTGCAAAAACGTATTCTACGGCGAATGCGCACATGCACGATATGTAAGAAAAAAAGAGAATAAAGCTTTTGACAATAGGATGTCCGTTCTGTCTGAAGTTGGTTTTTTCTTCTTGACCTTGAGTTTTCAGTTTTTGCATGAAGGAGAATATCAGTCTCAAACGAGCACCTAGTTTCATATCGAACCTCGTCGAAATCATGATAAACTTCCCATTTGGATAACATAGAAGTTTCTTTCTTTTTGCATATAATTTTTTCTATCTTGAACAAATAAAAATACAGCCATGAAAAATACATATCGTTGCAGGAGAGCCTTTTTCTATTCACGTAGTGAATTCAATTCAAATAACCGTAAAAATCTAAAAATTAACCTCCCAAATTCATTTTGTTTCATAGGCAAAAAATTGCATGCATATAGTGGAAAAAACCATCTGATTTAAATGATAAATGTGTAATGATTTCGACACGGTAAAATATGGAATTTAGGCACCTAGTTAGGTTGGATATTCTTTGTTTGCAAGAACAAAAAATTCAGAAAGCGTACTCAAAAAACCCCCAGCTTGAGAAATAAAGGATACCCTATTGTACAAGTTTCAACACCTGATAAAGGAAACATAGTGAGGGCGTAAACATAACGAATTAATAGGGACTTCCACGACTCACAGTATTTTTATAGCTTGACTGACCCCTCCCCCACTCCCAAGCTTGCGCCTATGATGACTATCTCTCTCTCTCTCTTTCTCATGCAGACGCGCACTTATACAGAGGATAGCTTCATCTATCAAGAGATCCCATACGAGAGGTTATTCACTCATGAATAAAATTTAAGGGGGTGTTCCTCCGAACGGAAAGGTTTTCAGAGTGTTTTTTGAAATTTTATTGTAAGAAAAGAATTCATTATTTTTTGATGCGTTCTTTTTGAGTTTTATTAGTCCTTAGACTACGAAATGCAGTAAACATTTCTTCGAAAATTTTTTTCTTTTGGCCGCAGCATCGTTTTCCGTGAAGGCCTTCCATGAGGAGGTGGGCTATTGGTTCGCACCGTTTTCCAAAAATAGCTGATTTGAAACAAAAAAGGAAAATTTTTTCTTAGTCTGTGAAGATCTCGCTATGTTCGTAAAAGGGCCCCTTCTTTTTTTTTGAAAATTGTCAAAATGGCGGGCTATTAAAGAAACAGTCGGTTTTTTGACCCTGTTTCTTCAGTTTCAAAACTTTGTAACAAATCTATTTTCCAAAAAATGGAAAAAAGCCGTCCTACAAAGATAGGGAATACGTTTCTGCGCATTTTAAAAAAAGAAAAATGAAAATCCGTCTACTGACGTCTGATAAATCGTGCGAACCAGTTTTGAAAAAGTAGTTTTGAGAAAAACGCATTTGAAGTTTCAGCTGAGAAAAAGCGACGAATTGAGATACTTTCTTGACGTAATTGATAACGTATTTTTAAAAGGAGTTGAACATCTTTGAATCGTAGCATATTTATGTTCTAAAGGTCGCTCTACAAGATTCCGTGGTCGAAATGATTGTTTACTCACTTGTAAATTATATATGGCGGCTTTTATAATAAAAACGTAAAAGAAATATACCAAAGTGTCAAAAAACTTGCCCAAAACTCTTTTTTTTTTACGAATCGAGCATAATCCTTTTGGCATGACATTCTTAGATGTATTACTTATGAGAAAATGAAAAAAAACCGTTTTTTGAAATCAATTCGGAGGAACTCCCCCTTAAACTAGTTAATGATTTTAAATGATATTTGTGTTAAAATGGTTGAAGTTTGTTAAGTCCTGTCAAATCAAGACTCTGATGAGTCACACAAGATTTGAAGTCCACCCAGATTCTTGTTCTTATTGCCTCTTATGCAAGCTAATTTGTCATTATTCTTACTGTACGGTGCTACTCAGTAAGGTTTATAGGGATTTCCTTGCTTGAATCTGATTTCTAATTCGAATAGACTTTCTAGCTCACTGATTCTTATCGAATCTTATTTTTCTTTATTCCTCACTATCTTGCGTAACATATAAGAGGTTTGAGGGGGGGGGGGTCCAAAAATAGATTTTTTTGGTTGCATTTTCTTATAGTTAAACATTTCAAGAATATTGCTTTCAAATTTTCAAGTTAATGGGAGCAACACTCTCAAAGTTATACACCTTTCTGAAACACGAAGACAGCGTTCGTATCTCCAGGTCTGATAAAGAAGCAAAACGATAAAGCAAGCATGCTACGATCCAAAGTAGACTTGAAAGAAAAGAAGCTGTAGACAACCAAATTACTACGAGAGATACACACTTTCTACATATATATTGCCATAAAAATTTACAGAATTGAAAAATCCATGATTGGACACCGATGGACCCAAGTAAAACATATATTTAAATGAAAAAATTCTACCCATTCGGATTATACAACTCTACGTTGAGATATGATGAACACCCCAAATAATAGACGTCATCGTAAATCTGCTGCCATCGGCATGTATCTTCATATTTTTGTACCATAAAATTTAACCAAACTAGAATAAATTTACTTTTGTAATATTCGCAAGAAAAATTCACGAAACGAATCATATGAAAATATAGCAAGGCTCCGTGCATAAAATACATATTCAATGTCAGTCACCCGATTCCGGTTATGTAAATGCTCGCAGAAGGGCAATTTTTTCTCATTTCTTCTTTGAGGAGCTCTCTGTCTATCTAGCCAAGCAACTAGCATGCATAACGAGACAAAGCTAATTCAACTCTACTGAGTGTCTTACGTCACGCATTGTTTTTCCAGTTTAGATCTGAGTAATAAAAATGGACTAGAAAGTTTTCCTTATCAGATCGATCTTTAGGAAAACGTTACAATGAGAATCTTGAAAATCCCAAAACTCACTGAGATAGAGTGGATGAGAAGCAGATGACAAAATTCTATTGAAAAAGATAATTTGTTCGATTTTAAAGACGCAAAAATTCAAGCGAATGAGGGCTATTTATGTGGACGCTTGTCGCTTGAAATATGTCACATAGCTGCTTATGCTCATTCAGTCAATTAAAGAACAGGTGTAAAAAAGTTTCTCAAAAACATATTATCCTGTTATGAAAATAGAAAAAATTGTAAGAACACGTGGGCCTACGAGACCCTTGCTTTCTCAACTCAAGCTATTAGTAAGGGTAAACGTTGCCTGTTGAATCCAAGAAGCCAGTGCCACAACGAATATTCCGGTGTGCGTTTGAGTGCTTTTTCCAGAAGGAGAAAGAGAAGAAAATAAGCAGAAGAAGAAGGAGTGGGAGGAGGAGGAGACAAAGAAAATGTAGTTAGTAGGATTTACTGACCACCGTTAACAGTTGCTTACTGCCACTAACCTTAAAACGACCCCTGGTGCTGTGTTAGTGAAAATTGTGCTCTTGGTATCATTCACGAACTTATCGATTCACACCACCTCTACATTTCAGAACGCAAAAATAATAACACACAAATAGAGAGGGGAAAGGAGGGTTTTAAAGGGGTTTCAGCCTTATTTACTTAGGCTGGTTTTTTCAGATTTCGGAGATTCTGTTCCTTCTTATCGCCATATGTAACACAATTTGAATATAGTAGCTGGGTATTTCATGAGGACATTCTTAGAAGAGAAATTGCCAAGAAAATTTGAAATCATCAACTTTATTTTGGTAATTATTAAGTGAGATATGAGAAACATTAAATAATTTATGATTTCGTTTCCGACATGAAGAAAAATTGAAGAACAATCCAGCGAAAGGTAACAACATTGTGAACATTATGTTTTGAAGAATTCTTTGAGATTGTTTGCTATTAGCATATGTTACACGATTTGAATAAGGCAACGTTGCTTTCAATGAAAGCATTGATTTTTAGAATTCCGCAATAAATATTGTTAGAGCAAACTTCAGATTGGGATTTCAAAATCATCATTTGAGTATTTTTTTATTTTTGAGTTTAATATCCAATCTCCTCTGACCCTTCCCGAACACCCCAACCTAGTATCTTCGCAGAATACTTTTGATTTAATTTTGCTCAAAGGAGACATTCTTGGTTATGGACCATATGTTATGGCTCCAAGTAGAAACATGATGATCAGTAAAAAAATTGATTGAAAAAATCACACAAACTAAATTCTTTAATGGTCCAGGCATTGCGTCGAAAAAATGATTGAAATTTCCGAAAAATTCCTTTTTCCAATTTTTTTTTTCAGAACACTTCATTAAGGGGTCCTCATTGACATATCAAAGAAGTGTCCTGGAGTAGGAGGGGGAACCCGTTTTTTTTTTTTTTTGGAAACATTTCCAAATTTTACGTTTGCGTGTACAGGTAATTCCCATTGCGTCGTAGAGCAAAATATCCAACACGTGAAAGGGAGGAAACTAAATTATGAGAAAATTTTGTTAGAAAAATAATCCGCTATCTTCAGTAGGTTCCAAGTTATGGTACATTGAAAATTTCCCAAATTTTTGGATTTTCAGCGAAAAATCGCTAGGTCTCAGAAAACATTCGATACCTTTCTTTCTAATTACTTCACAGATAAGTGTTTCCCAGGTGAGGCAAAAAAAGAAGCTTCAATTTTTTCCAAATCAACCGTTCCAGGTTAAGTTTACGTCAATGTTGATAGAAGACGAAATAGAGTGAAAAAAAATCTGCGTACATCTTAAAAAAAAGTCTTCTAGCCCTATTAGTTTAGGAATTGCAAGGTTTCCAAAATTCCCTTTTTTTGGGCATTTTTTACCAGAACCAGTTTTTGAAGAATATCTCGTTTCCTGCGAGTCTCATAACAAAAATCACAGTAAATAAATAAAATTGGAGTCGATTTTGCGTAAGTTGAAAAAAAAGAAAGTGTCATAGCCCTAATAGGTCACGAGATATGACCTTGCAAAGTGCACTTTTTCTGCATAGAGGCACCTGAGTGTACCGTGAAGTAGAAGTACGGCCACATTTTGACGTTTGTATCCCATGTGAGTGCGTAACATTTATTTACGATGCATAATACGTCTTTTGTCGAAAAAGTAATTTGTAATTGGTGCAAAATGTGTAATATAATTTTTTATCAATAAATAAATTATTTTTAATCATTTTTGAATGATTTTTCATAACAAAATCTTGTTATAACCGCTTCTGATCATTTTTTTAGTACTTTTGTGCATGATACTCAAAAACTGATCAAAAGCGTTTAACACAAGATTTTGCTATAAACGATTATGAATAAAATTATTTTTTTATTGATTAAAAGATATGTATCACATTTTCAGACAATTATGATTATTTTATTTGCACAAAAGTGCTAAAAAAATACTCAGAAGCGGTAATAACAAGATTTCGTTATTAACAATTATTCATAAATTATCATTTATAATTCATTTATTGATAAAAAAATTTATCACACATTTCGCATCAATTACAATTACTTTTTTGCCACAAAAGAACAAAAAAATGTCCAAAAAGTAATCAAAAGTGGTGACAGAAACATTTTGTTATAAAAAATTATTTGTTTATTAACAAAAGAAAATACTATGCATCTAGAATAAATTTTATGCACTTACTTGGGACATAAAGTTCGAAATGCGGCCGTACTTCTACTTTACAGTACACTCAGGTGCCTCTATGCAGAAAAAGTGCACTTTGCACTCTATTTTTATTATTGCTGTTCAAACTTTGTCGTGGAACTTATGAGGAACGAGGTATTCCCAAAAAACAAAACCTCTCCGTTTTTGGTTAAAAATGACCAAAAAAACGGAATTCTTAGAACCTCTCAATGTCTAAATTAATAGGGATAGAAGACTTTTCTTTTTTTGGATGTATGCAGATTTTTGTTTGCTCTATTTTATCTACTAGCATCATCAACGTAAACTTGCTTTGAGACGATTTATTTCAAAAAAATTTAGACTTTTTTGTTCGCTCCTAAAAAAAGGCAAAAACTGTCCACTTTGAGGGGTCATAACTCATGACTTATTATAGTTAGAACATCGTTTTTTTGGAATCACAGGGAATTGAGTCTTCTTTAACTCACCTGTGAAACACTTATCTGTAAAGAAATTAGGAAGAAAGGTATAGAGTGGTTTTTAAGACTTAGCGATTTTTCGCTGAAAATCCAAAAAATTGGGCAATTTTCTTCCTTTCACCCGTTGGACATTTTGTTCTACAATGCAATGGGAATAACCCGTACACTTAAACGCAAAATTTGGAAAAACTTGGAAAATTTGAAAAATTTCGAAAAAAACCAGGTTCCCCTCCTAATTGAGGACACTTTTTTGATATGTCAAAGAGGACTCTTTCATGAAGCGTTCTCAAGAAAAAAATTGGAAAAAGGAATTTCTCGGGAGCAAAAGTACCAGATGCCTGGACTACAAAGAAACTTGGCCGACGGCCATGCCAAGCTCCCCGCGGGAAAAAATCTTCTCCCACTTGCGCATTACAAATGGCAAAAAGACTCGCTCATTTTGGCTAGTCAATCACTAGTTATGAGCTTGTTAGCCGCTAGTTTTATAATAGTCAGCTACTCATAACTGGGTACTGTCTCCTAAGCTGATTGAAAAGTCTTGTTTTGATAGTGTAAATCCCTTGCTTCCCATCACGCCTGATAATAGTGTTGTTTTCGAGATATGTCACGAGAAAATTTCTTATTAAACTTGAGTTTTTCTTTGTTCTTTGATAGCTGATTAGTGCCATTCCTTGACCAGAGTAGACTTTTTGACTAGAAGGTCTGTGTGACGTTTCATCTGGGTCAAACTTGTGCTAGACCTGGGCCACATCTTACACCAGAGCGCAATCAAATTCTTCCACATGGGTAAAGAAACTAGTTCTCATTAGATCACTAAAGTTGAGCACCATCAGGCGCAGTAAATACTTGGATGGATGCCCGCAACCATTCTTTTCTAGAAAGTTCTAGTAGTAAGGGCTCAAATAGTGGCATTCGGTTAGAAAATGACCCTTGAAAAACTTAGCTCGATCAGAAAACTTTTCACGGTGGTCCAAGAGCTTCGAAGTTGCTATGTGTGTTTTAGGGGTGGGAATCGCAAGCACAAGTACCGAGAATTGGTATCAAAAAGTATCGTGGCCGCCAAAAAATCGCGAATCGAAGTATCGAGCAAAAAAGAATGGATACCACGATATTACCGGTATCGTGTAAGAAAATTGAAATTATTCTATGATGAATATTAATGAATCATTGAGAAGTCTGCAATCAAAAATCTTTAATCGAAATAGACAAGATGTTTTTACCAGTTGATTGAAAAGCGATTAGCAACAGAAATAAATTGCATCAAAGTCACTCACTTCAGTGTTTATGGGTGAGTTTTCCAAATTGTCTTCCTTATTGGTGCTGTCATTTCCACTGTTTTGAAAGGAATGTAATATTTCATATGTGTCGTTGAGACGAGATTTTAACCATCAATTCTCCGTGCGCATGGACGCGCCAATTTCCCGCGCAAAGCGAAATGATTTCGATGCTCTGTGATGAATTGACCAATGATTAAGGCCTTTTGTAACAAGCCGCTGGCTCCGTCAGGAAATAGGGACAAGGTGGGGAAATCGGAGTTGTGCTTTCCAGGCTTTCGAAACGGTCACACGGTCGTATATCATCTCCGTGGAGATCTTTTGTGTTTTAATTGTTTAATAACGCCACGTTTGGCGGTGTGAGTTTTGTGCCACGACCAAAAAGGTAAATTTCCCGGAGATGAACACCCCTTGCTAGGCAAGTGCTCACCGCATGGGCCGCCGAAGCTCTTTCAGAGTGCGAGGCGGGAATCGAACCTACAACCAGCCGGCGGCGTGGGTCCAAAGCGCATGCCTTAGCCCACACGACCAACTGGCCACTCTGCATACTATTACTGACTTGTATCACTATCTATCTATGGTACGTAACGTGAACTTAAAAAGAAGTCAAAGTCTAGAAAAGGTGCTGCCCAGGAAAAGAGAAAAAGTGATTTTGAGGACCACTTGGAGGATGTATTTGAAATTGCTGCTAGTGAAGTTTTCTTTTCGGCCTCTTCGATTAGGGTCTTATCTACTCTACCCATGGTACTTTCTCGATGGTTTTTTCATCGCGTTTGTATTGAAATATTGCTTACCTCTGTTTCCATAATTTCCAGAGAATTTTAACTAGCAGCATCCAGTTGGGACCAGTTGGGACCGTCAAGTTGGTCCCTAAAATTTGTTTTCCCTTTCCCGAGCCCCCCCCCCCCAAAGAGTGATGATATATTTCTGCACATGAACGGATTGAAACAAATAGTCAATATATGTTTTTTCATGAGCGTGTACCACACGATTTTGGTGAGGCAATGTGACAATCAATAAAAATATTGAATGGCAGAGTTTCCAATACGAGTTTGTAAAAATAATCTTTATGTTGTAAATTAAGTAGTTTAACCTACAAATTTTCCCATTCTTTTGCGCAATAAGAGCATGTCGAACTAAACTGACGTACCTTTATATTATTTTTGACCAGAATGTGGAAAATGTAAGAAAATCTAGTGCAACCTCAGAACATTTTAAATTCAATAATGTTGTCAAATTGCAATATATCTCTATACATAAATGAATTGAAACATTGCGTTGCAATTTGTTTCTTCTTTTATCATACGTTACACGATTTAAATATGAAAATGTGACTTCTGATAAAGATACTACTGAAAAACGTTTTGCGTTGAAAATTCCAAATGCGAAACTCCATATTGTTAGTTACGCAGTGAAATTTGAGATCCATTTGATACTTGAATGTAAGGAGTATATGAGGCAATATGAAAGTGCAAATATTTAATTTCCGAATTAAATATAAAAACTGGGTACGAATTTAGTGCGTCTAGGAACATTTTGATTCCAATATTGTTGGAAAATTGTTACTTGTTATAAGGCACATAAATAAATAAAACATCCCTGTAAGATTCGTTATCTTACTACCGTATGTTACTTGATTTGAGGGAAGGAACATGTCAATCAATTGAAATTTTGAATAATAGAGCTTCCGATGGAAATTTATAGAAATAAACATTATTTTTGAGCTTTAAAGTGAAGCTTGCAAATATTTCTATTTTTGAATTGTAATCAGAGCATACCGAACCATCTTGTGGTACCGTTATTCCAATTTTGACCATAATGTAGGAAATGCTAAAAAATCTAGAGCCACTCAAGAATATTTTATAAGTTTTGCTCCTGTTCAATTCTTATGTATTTCCGTATTTGAAGAGAATATGAATTTGCGAATATCGTCATTTTTTCATATCCATATGTTGCAATGTTTCATTCTCGCAAGGTGGAATCTTATGAATGCATATTTCAAATTATAAATTCAAGACTCTATTAGAGCTGTGGTAAACTGTACTCATTTAGGAAGTACGTGATATTTCTCATTTATGATGGAATTCGATTTCATTCTGTTATTTATACTTACTTGCTAGAGTGAGAAACGCCACGCAGGCAAATACGATTAGGACACTCTTCATTGTTTTTAATGAGCGGAGATAACGATGAGAGACTCAAGGCAAGTTTTAAGAAGAATCTGTGGAGGGCGACGGGTTTTATATATTATTCCCACTCTTTCTACAGTTGGAAGAGGGAGGACAGAGATTCTAGACCCATATCTGTTAAAATTCATAATTATATATTTCATATCTGTTTGATTTATCACTTATGGAAACTTTCAGCATCTTGAAGGAATAAGTGGTAAACTTCGATAAATTCATTTGTAATTTGGACTATTATAATCTTCTGAATGGATAAATTACCTCATTTGAACTTCAATAAGTTTGCGCAATGCTATATGCGATCAAAGGGAGGTTCATTAGATTTTGAGAATTTTTTTATTGTTCTTTTACATACATGTCTGTCTATATGTAGTCTGTAATCTGTAATCTGCGTACTCGATAACTTTCGAAGGAATGATCATATTGGATTGTCCTTTGGCAATATTTTTCAAGGCCGCAAAAGAAAGGACGAGTTCGTTAACCAGCCATTTCGACCAATGGTTCTGGTTTTATCCATCGAAATCACTTTATGAAAAATTAAATTTGCATGTTTTCGTACAAACTATGCAAGGCGCAAAAAAATGTTAAGGACCAAAATTATTCATTTTGAAAAGATCCGAAGATTTTTGAAAGACCACTTTTTCCATAGGATGCATAGCCAAATAGTAAGAGAAAAGAAGAAATATTTATTAAAAAAATTGTTCATCTTGAAAAGGCCTTAAAGTTTTATATGAATTATTTTTCATCAAGACGTATATTTTTTGTTATAATAGTAACAATGCTTATTTGACAATGAGTAATTCAGCTTGCTATTCAAACTATTCGAGATGTACATTTCAAAGATAAAAACAAATTCAATAATCTTCAAAGAAGTAGAGATATTCAGCAGTTTTGCAATTTTTGAAACTCTGTCTATGCATTATACATTAAACTGAATCAAGCAAGTATGCCGAGCACGGAGCGCGAGATCAGAATGACGCGCGCCCTACACTGAGAGAAGGTTAGGGCCGTTGTTGTACCGAGCAGAGGTCAGCAGCAGCGCTTTCGATTTGAGATTGCTGCTGC
>WSXT02086511.1:0-11850 GCA_011762715.2 Neuroterus valhalla
AATTCAGAAGGAATATTCGAAATTCGATATGATTTAGCAGGATTGAGTAGGATTTAGTATGATTCATCTGAAATCAGCAGGATTCACCAGAATTCAATACTGTTTAGCGGATTTCAGCAAAATTTAGTATAGTTTATCAAGTCTCGGTAGGATTTAAAATAACCTAGTGGCATTCTTCAGAATTTAGTAGGATTCTATAGACTCTAGTAGGAATCATCGACAGGATTTGTTATAATGAATAATAATAATTATTATTATTGGTATTATTATTATTAGTTTGATTATTCGATGAGATTCAGCAAGATCCACAATAATTCAATATTTTTTACCACAATTAAGCAAAATTTAGTATGATTCATCAAAAATCAGTAGGATTTGTTAAAATGCAGTAGAATTTATTAGAATGCAGTAGGATTCATTAGAATTCAGAAGGATCAATCGAAATTCGATATGATTTAGCATCTGAAATCAGCAGGGTTCACCAGAATTCAATATTATTTAGCGGATTTCAGCAAAATTTAGTATAATTCATCAAAACTCGGTAGGATTTAAAATAACCTAGTGAGATTCTTCAGAATTTAGTGGGATTCCATATATTTTAGTAGGATTTATTAGCAGGATTCATTATTAATTGATAAGATTCATAAAAGAAAATA
Organism: Neuroterus valhalla; assembly: GCA_011762715.2. Classification (NCBI taxonomy): domain Eukaryota; kingdom Metazoa; phylum Arthropoda; class Insecta; order Hymenoptera; family Cynipidae; genus Neuroterus; species Neuroterus valhalla. The sequence goes on from WSXT02086511.1 coordinate 657, forward strand.
CTGGCTTATAAACATTTGCATTCTAACTATATATTTGGATTGATTTCCAGTAAAATATTAAATATCCTACTCTAAATAATTGGATTGAAAAATTGCTCAAGTAGATATAATCCGTTTAATACAACTTACACTTGTGTTTGTCTTTGATCTCCCTTATGGAAATTTATCAACTCAAAACCAAACTGAGAGACTTGAACGCCTCAATGTAAAAAGACAAGTAGTAATCTCCCGTCACATCAAGACGATCTAAGAGCTCGTCTTTTGAATTACGGAAATTAGTCGTCTCGTCTTATCCCGTTCGAAATGAGGGTCTGATCGTCTGATTCCAGATACTTTCAAATACTTATTTTGTCTACCTCGTGCTCTGAGCACGTGCCCGCGAATGGGCGCGTGCTTAAAATGATCTTCACGATTCCTTAATTCAACCTTCCACAATTTTATTTAACTCAGTCTCTTCCTTACACTTTTTCATAATTAATTTTTTCATTCTACTCTCTTTCGGTTCGAAGTCCTGGGCGATTGTATACACAAGTGGAAAGTGTGGTAGCTATATGAGGAATACAGGAGACACACGTTGGGAGCAGATCACTGCTTCCAATGGTAGGTGCTGCGCAGACCGCTGCACGGGCATCAGTCGTTCACAACGCGCGATACTCTGCACCAGGAAATCGCGAACTTTGCGTCCTTTGCAAATTAATCTTCGCGAATTCAGGAAAAGAAGTAGTGAATATTCTTGTAAATAACGGCAAAATCAATAAACAAAGATCTCCCTTTGCGCGGTTTTTTTATCAGGAAAATAAACAAATAAAAAATGTGTGAAAAGAATAAAAGAAAATCTTTTTTATTAATATGACTACTAGCACGTTATAGCATCACTTTCATTTTATTTCCATCCGAGCTATATCATTTGCATGAAACATTATTTTCGTAACTGTTAGGAATGAATGATCTTCATAAGGAGAACTTTATGTCAGAGTCATGTCTTCATATTTTTTTTAGTTAACCACTTTATAGAAAATAGAAGAAAATTGAAACATTTTTTTGATACCAATTTGGAAAGTTTATGGTAACATTGTTTGTTACCTCAACAATAATTGTCAATTTTTTATAATTTTATGTATCTTTTCAACCATTATTCTTTGTAACTAACTCTGAAATCGAAATTTAACTATCTATTATGTTGTTTCAATAATTTTCAATCTTGTGTTATTTTGTCGGAGTTTTTGTATTTTATTTCAAGAATATCAAATCAATTTACAGCAGAAGTCAACACTGACCTACATTTGGAACTTAGCCACATGTTCGTGCCTTAATCAGAATTGCTCTCTCGGAGTTCGAATTTGGGAACATCATTTTTTTCTTCTTCTGGAGTACTGAATTTTTTTTGGATTATAATTTGTTACTAAAAGAAACCAATATTTCCCCAGTGTGATACCTTGGTATGATGAGGCTGTAAGAAAGTTAATAGAAATTTCTAGTCTTAAAATTATTTTCAAACACACGATAGGATACAACCAATTTTTTCTAACTATTGACATTTTCTCTGGAAATATTTTTCTCAAACTTTTTTTCATCTAGCTTCCACCTCAATCCCTCTCAATCAGAAAAAACGATACCGTTGAAGAATGTTTCTGCTTAGTCACAAAGTTTGTATTTTTTATGTTTCTTTCAAATGTTATGAAAAAGTCATAAATTTACACAAAGGTCGTAGTAATAATATTACAAAATTGGAACTAGATTTTAAAAAACTCTTTCGGGCACTAAAATCTTTTAAATTCTCTCACGAAACCTGAACATGTGTATTACTCAAATACGGTATTATGTATAAAAACTCCTGCGATCCAAGTAAACGATCCATCAATAAGGAAAGCCGCGTTCGATGCGTGATCGACCTTTTCAGGAGATCACTCTTATTTCACGATCCTTTTTCAATAGATAGGCTGAATATTATTTCTTAAAGAATGCGAAAGCTTTTTCAATATTCTAAGGCTACACTGTAAAAAAAGTAGATGAAAATTACAAGTCAGTTTGCAAATGTTTCACTATGATTAATGTGTGAATTCTACAAGTTTAATGTGAAATTGCAGTGATTGTAGTGTCATTTTATAATATTTGTAGCAATTTTACCATGAGAGTATAATATTACCACATGAATCAGTGGATAAAAAATAGAAGTGATTAACGCGGTAAATTTCAAAAATATTGTAAAGGATATTATCAAAATATTGCAACTTCAACAAAAAATTTGATTCTCAACAAACAAGTTTAAATTCCAAACAAGTAGTTGATTTTTCAACTCAAAAATGTGAATTTTTCTATTATAATTCAGGAATATTTCTTCTTCGGAACACTACTTCTACTCTAAAGACTGCTTGAAGTACTTTCTTTATTTAAAATAAAGTAGAGGAAACTTTGAAATATCGACGAATTTCGAATTTGAGGAACGATTTTTTGAAATTCCCCTCTTCTGAATCCGAATTGAAATTAGTTTAAAAAGTTCCCGTTCTATGTAAAAAATCCCCTGTTCCAAATGAAATTTTACTTTTTCACTTAAACTCCCTGCCCTTAAATAAAAACTATAATCATTTTCTGAAATTCCCTGTCCCAAGTCAGATAATTAAGGAGAAGCGAATAAAACGTGATAACCACATTTTTCCGCGAAAATTGAGAACATAATTCTTTCTGAATGTTTGAGCTATCATCACTTCAATTATCAAATTCAAGTCAGCTAAAAAAGTCTCATAGGACAACAAATTTGCAAAACGTTTTCCTTATAATGGAAAAAAAATCTTCTCCTCTTGACATTTAAATATTTCGAGAATCAGATTAAAGGAACGTAACATTCTTCGAATAAAATAATAAGATCTCTTTCTGATTTATAAAAAGAAAGCGGTTATTTCTCGTATTTTTTCGGCAGAATTTTAATAATCTAGGTTTTGTCAAGTAAATTCCCGGTTTTCAATCAATTTCTCGGTCATTTCCCGTTTTCCCGTTCAAGTCTGAATGTATCAGAATTTTAAGCTCAAAGTTCAAAAATAGACAATAATTACACATTTAAAGTCTTTGAATTTGAAATTGAATAAGTTTTAATCAGTATCTGTCTCATATGAACAGTGCTGAATTAAACTCTGAATTAGAACATTTCGAAAAAAACTCCATTCAAAAACGTTCAAGATTGTAGAACCTCATACAAGGGAAGAGAATAAATTACATAACATTGAATTACAATTTAAAATTTTTAATATAATTCAAATCAGAAATCACATAATTTAAATTCCCATCATTTTGAAATTATAGACTCTTTAAAAATTTGCAGCTTCGAAATTGAGAGAGATTGATATACTTCGAAATCATTCATTTCCCGACTCTTTCGTTTAGAAAGTATTCAATCGGAAACCCTCCCAAATTAAAATGATTCAAATGAAAAAATTCTAGTATGGAATTTCTGAATATTCAATCTGAAATTATTCAATCCGAAAAATTGAAAAATCATAAGCATAGTGTTATTATATTATGCAAGAAGCCAACTTTAGATTTGTATGAGATATTTGATTGTTTAATTTTACTAGAAAAGTGTAAAATTCAACTGCCCCGAAAGCGAGGCTACGAGAATTTTTCAGTCTGTATGTGATTTTGAAGTATCAGAATAAAATTCAAATGTTTTAGTAAAACTGCTCAGGGATCACTGGTATTTTTATGTCCACTGATTGATGCGGTAATTTTCAACCACTTTTTTTACAGTGTATGTTTCAGTTCTTAAGATCGATTTCTAGGAAGTCTCGAACTAATAACGGAAGTAATTAACTTCAGTTGAAAAATTGTACAGAAATATATAAGTGAACAATTGTTCAAGATTTGATAAAGAGATCTATTCCAGTAGGTTTACATAAAATTCAATTTTCTAATTAAAAGCTGAACACTTCAAACAAATGTTTTCAAGAAATATGATTTTTATACACTTTAAAACAATTTCTTCTATTGGATTATTTCATGTGGCGGAAAAGAAATACAGAGAGATGAGAGATTTTTACCCTGACTTTCTGGAAGTTATCTTAGTAACTTCCAAAGCAACGTGACACCTTATAAGTTATCCCCAACCATAAATTGTCTTACCGATTCTCGCCTGAACTTCCATAAAAACTTTTTTCCCTTTAGGAAAAATCTTTTGAATTCGTAAAAACAGAAAATTCGTCCCTAGCAAAGATCAGCCTTTATTATTGTTTTTATTTACCTAATCTTGCACTTGCTGAACTAATACATGCATGAAGCCAATAAATTGCACCTTTTGTTCTAGGAGAAAAATCGTGATTTTACATTTGGAGCACAGTATACTTCTGAGTTATTTCGCTTGCATTATTTCAAAAATTAATTCAAATTCACACTTGTATCTTGTTGTTCAAAATACAGATGCCAAGTTTAAATATTTTTAAGATTTGATTGATCGAAAAAGTTAGTCATTTCATACTTTCTTCCTAAATTCAAGGTGTACATTCCTTTATTCTGATTATAAAAATTTTTTAATATATCTATACTTTTTAAGAGACACAGTTTTTATTTTTTTCCATTATGAGAAAAACCTTTCGCAAATTTTTTATTCTGTGAGTTTATTGAGCTAACTCAATGTTGATGATCGAATTGATGATAGCACAAGCATGCGGAATAATTATCTTATCTATTTCTCCAGAAAAATGTATTTAACACGGTTTATTTGCATTCTACTTATTTATATGACTTGGAACAGGGGATTTGAAAACATCATTATTGTTTTTATTTAAGAGCAGGGAGTTTCAGGAAAGAAATATAATTCCACTTGGTACAGGACATTTTCGACATTAAAGATAATTATATAAAATAATTATTATTCGGATTTAGAAGAGAGGAATTGGGAAAAATAGCTCTCACAATTCAAAATTCGTCACAATGGGAAAGTTTTCTCTTCTTAATTTTCAATTAAGAGATTTCTCCAAGCAGTTTTCAGAGAAGAAGTAATATTTCGCAGAAGGAATATTTCTGAATTATGATAGAAAACTTATTTACATTGTTCATTGCGGATTCATCCTTTTTCAGTTGAAAAATCAACTTCTTGGTTAAATGTTAAACTTTTTTGTTGGAAATTAAATTTTTTTGTCGAGGGTGCACCATTTTAATACGAAATTTACTTCTGGTTGAAAATGAGACTATTTCGTTAAAAATCAATTCATCTTTTTTTGGTGAAAGTTCGAGTATTTATTTGGAAATTGACTTTTTTAAATTTAACTATTTCTTTGAGAATTGATATACTTTGCAGAAAATTCGTCTTTTTTGTCGAAAATTGATCTTTATCGTTTAAAATTATTCTTTTTCGCAATCGATACATCTATTGCACTTAAAGATGCATCATTTTACCTGAAAATTCCTCAGTCTTTTCGAATTGAAAATTCAATGGTTTCGTTGGAAATCCACAGATTTAATTGAGAAATCTATTTTTTGGTGGAAAATTTTTCATTTCCATCGAAAGTCGATTCTTTTGTTCAAAAATTCTTCTTTGCGGTTGATAACTCAAGTTATACAGTCAACTATTTTTCAATTTAGTCGAAACGACATCTTGTTGAAAACACTTATGTTTGATTAAAACGTAAATTTTCCAAGTCGAATTGTTACATTTACATTGCCGGCTAAAGATGATTACTTTTATGTTTCAAAATTCAACCATTTTATTGAAAAATTGTATTTTTTTGGTTGAAAATTAGTATCTAGTCAGAATTTTAACAATCTGAGTTGAAAATCTGTCTTTCTGATCTGGAATTCAACTAATAAAATTGAAAATCAACCATTTTTTCGAAAATATATCATTTTGTTTAAAAATTTATGAACTTGTTTGAAAGTTAGTTTTTCTTGAGTTGAGAGTTAGTTTTTTTGTTATATAAGCAACTTATTTTTCATTTTTCATTTTTTCGGTTTGAAATTAGTTTTTCAAACTAAAAAAGTTACTGATTTATTCTTGATTGAACAAATTTTTTTTTCAGTTCGAGATTCAACTATTTTGTTAAACATTGTATTTTTGGTAGAAACTTAATCTTTCTATTTGAAAATTAATCTTCTCGTTTAGGTATTTATATCTATGGTTAAAAATTGAAGTGCTTCATTTACTTTTTAATCATTTTAGTTGAAAATTCATCTTCCTGGTTTGAAATTCAAGTGTTCCAGTTTAGGCTGAAAAATCAGCTATCTTGTTTGAAATCAGTTTTTTTTTTCAGTATCGTTGATTGATTTTTATCATTTGTCAGTTGAATTGTTCCAATTTTCGTGAAGAAATGATATGCTTTTCTAATTTTATTCTTTTCAAAAATACATAATTTTGCAATGTTTGATCTGTTGTGTTAAAGAATGTTCAGAATGAAAGTCATGAATTAAAATAAATCTTTGCGTTTCATGAATAAACATGAATATGCTACTTTTAGTTGACCAGGGAAATTGGGAAAATCATCCGGGAAAAGCTGGGAAATGACCGGAAATTTGAAATCGTACGGGACAAAGATGGGGAAGAGATTTATTTTTTTACCGTTCCGAAGAACTGTGTTCCTTTGTGGCAAAAGTGATAAATCGGGGGAATTTCGAAGTGAAACTGTTAATGAATTCTGATAAGATTAGAAGAAATCGTTCGATTCTCATTTGATATTCAAATGAACTTATTAAATGGCCCATACTGGAATTTTATTTTCAAAATTTCAGACTCCAAAATAATAGACTTGGTAAAATTATTAAAATTGATATGAAGAGTTTGAAGTATACGATTTTTGGGATTCGTGAACTTGAAAATGTTAGATAGGAAAAGATGGACATTTTTGAATTTCAAGACTTTTAATTTGGAAAATGTTGCATGTTATTAACAATGTTCAACTTGAGCTCAACCAAACAAAAGTTACATTATAACAAATAAACATGTTAGAAATTGAAAATCTTGTTCCAAAAAGGTTGAATATTTCTCATAAACAACATTGATGCTCAAAATTTCATGAGCACTCAAATTTGGATTTTTCGAAAAATATCGTTCAAATAATAAAAATTTTGATGTTTTCAAATTAGAATGCACTTCTCAAACTCATACGTTTTTGAATTAAAACATTTTTGAACAAATTGAAAAGTTTCGAGGTTCACTTCAAAATTTACAGTAATACAGTAAAATTCTTTTTTTTTACCAATTTTCCGAAAAAAAGTAGCTCTATCAGAAGCTTCTCCCGCAACCTCGCTTTTTACGGTGACTGAAAAGAGGAACGGAAGAAGACAAGATGAAGCATGATAAAAATAATAAAATTTGAATAGAATTTTAATGAAAATACTTTCCATTCCAAGTCTTGATTAAAGGCAAGATGTTTTTCAGAAAATCAATATGATGTGTCCTCAAATCTAGGAAAAACACTGAAGAACTCAACTTTGATTGATATTAAATTCAGAATTTCGGGTTACTTTGTTTGAGCCATAAAAAGGATTGTCAGACTCTTGAAGCAAGAATGCGAATCTATCAGCAGAAAATGAAATAACAAGATTATTTAAACTTCACGTAGTCCAATTTTCACATCGAGGTTCAACAATTCGACAGGAGTTGGTTCGATGGACAGGTTTAAAATAATCACTGTGGGCGTCGATCGTGAGAATTAATTTCCTGGAGGCTACGTCGAAATGAAAGACTGAATTATATCAAAATTGACAATTTAAAGGATCCGCAAACTCCGTGTAAACGCCCCACTCAATATGCTAATGTGAAATTTACTGTGATAATTAAGAGCAAGGGTTCCCAATTTCCGAATGATAAATTCTGAATATTGCAATCTTTAGTTGATTCATTATTTAGTGATTCGATCAGTAAATTTAATTAGTCGAAAGTTTATAAGACTAATTGATTTTAAATGTATGAGTGCTCTTTGATCTATGGACTCTATATTCAAGTAATTTAAATTTGGAGACATATATGTGTGTTTTGTTTCCATTCAAATTTTGTACTTACAAAAATGTTCAATTCCAAAGCTCGCTCTACAAAGATTTTAATTTAGGATTAAAAATGACAATAACCGATTAATTTTTAATTTCAAAAATTTCCATTGGATGTCCTACTCACAAGTTACGGAATAATCTTCCTATTGAGGTTCTAGTTCTTACCTTCGAAGTGTCGAAATTTTGAAGTTTTCGAAACGAACAATCAAAGCTCATTGAATATGAAAAATATATAAATAAATTGTAACACTTAATACATAATCAATGGATTCTATTTTACCTTCTAAAAGGTAAAAATCATATATAGAACATTTTTTTCAAATTCTCATTCTCAACATATCAATCGCAATATTAGGTAATGATTCGTGTTATAAAACAGTAAGATTTTCAGAAGTGACCAGAATATTAATAGAGGTGTAGTGCAACTCAAAGTTTAGAACATTCGAATCCGAGTTTATTTCCTGAAAGCTACATTTATTAAAGATATAAAATTGAAAAATAGAAAACCAAAATCCGAATGATAAGTGAACTGTGATTTTTTCCGAAATATATAGAATTCTTCGGAACATACAATAAGGTTTGTGTCTCCGAAATCTAAAATTGCAACTAATAGTGAAATACGGTACTTTGGACATCCAAATAGTTTCGATGAAACAAAAAATGATCGACTTCTTGCTATTCAGAATCGCAATAGCAATGCGAATCGATTCCGGGACATAGTAAAACTTGAAAGTGGAGTTGATCGTGTAATGTCAATAATTCGTGCCCAATCATGGCCATTACTGAGCACATCAGACAAAAGTTGTGGTCATCAGGACCAGGTGCTTCCTCCAAAGCCAAAGCCAAAGCCAAAGCCAAACAAGAAACAAGATCCGAGTACAAACGTTAATAAGAAAAACACCTCCAAACATGCTGCTACAAGTCCTCAAGTACGAGCAGGAAGACTCCTTTGGCGACATTACTATCCAGAGGGTGGATGGGGCTGGGTTATTACCGTAGTTGGTACCTTGATTCATATTCTTGGTCCTGGACTCCAGCTTTCGGCACCTGCTGGTTTCATGATTCCTGCGAGCATTAGATTTCATCATCCACATCTACACACTTCAGGTAAAGTAAAAAAACAAACAGTTGAAGGTGTTATGCGATAAGAATTTGCAAGAGGTTGTATGCATAAAGCAGTTATTGAAATTGGAATACTGGTTTGATTTTCTAAGTTTTTTCTAATAAGTTTTCAACAAAATGTTCCAGAGCCTATGAGTCATTTCACGTCAGATTTATCATCAGAATTTAAATTCACTCAAAGTTATAGTTTTCTCGATTTAAACAAAAAAAGAAATCTGCCTGCCGCGCGGGCACATTTTGGTCGCGCGCATCGCTTGCAAGTTTGAGCGCACCTACGGCGCGCATCTTTCGGATCTCGCGCTTCGCACTCGGTTATGTATTAACCTCGCGCTACGCGCTCGGCCTCCGTACCTCCCCACAGTTGTATATAAAGCTCGTGAAACTCAAAAGCGAAATCCACTTTAATTCAATGAGTGTGAATTCTCTTTTGTTGAAGCTCCTCCGGCTTTAACGAATACATTCTCATCGCATGTCTCGTGCTGCGCACTCGATCAAAGTTTGTCCAAAGCGGTAGAGAAGTTTTGTTGCCTAATTATTGTCACATGGTGTGTAGTTTTTCTAGAAATTCAATTTTTTATTTTTAATTATATTTTCTACGATTGAAACAAAAGCTACGCATCCAATGGGGAAAATTATAACAAATTTACAGATATTGTTCGGGTGAATAACTTTTCTCTATCAATCTTCTGTGTTGGCCTTAGTCATCTTTTCAAAAATTTCATTATTTCATTTTCATTGTTATTTTTCCTGATTGAAATGAATTCATCTTATACTTCTCTATAAATGAAGCACAAACTACTTGTCTTATCAAAGAGTTAATTTTACCAAATTGGTATAACATTTTTTGGTCCATATTTTAGGTTCATTTATATTTTCCCGTACCTTGCATAGTTTGACCAAAAAATGAATCTTTATATTTTTCATTATTTTTTGTGCGACCAAAATTTGAATTTTCGGTTTTTCGAGAAAACTCGAAAAGTTATGAAGATCATCCTGGAGGGCTCCGAAAAAGTAACATTTTTTTCTCTGAACTTTTTTTCATATCTTGCGTTGTTTGGCTAAAAAATCTCATTTTCATTTATATTTTCGAATTTTGAAAATGCCACAACTCTGATAATTTTGTTTTCATAAAGAAAAATCATGAAGATAAATTGTTTCACTTTTTACCTACTATAAGGAGCCGTACTTACAATTTTTGAGCCTTGGGAAAAAAGTCCACAAAAATTTCCAAAATTTCTCCCCTCTTTGATTTTTCATCCAAAATAGCCGGGTAACGAACGCGACTTATTTTTTTTGGTCCCTCAAAATGGGTGCCGAAGCACCATCGAATATGCTCCTCCTTTCGAAAGTTATATGGAATTCACAGATTATTACATTCTCATCATAATGATTCTCATCATAATGAGAAGGTATTGGTTTTATGTGGCAATTGACTTTCGCGGAGTTCATGAAATCTTCAGGTTTTGAGACCTCCTGATTCCGAAAAGTAGTTTTTACGTTGGCGTCTGTCTGTCTGTTGTCGTCCTCGTCGTCGTTGGTGTCTGTATACTCCATAACTTTTGAAAGACTACTCGGATTGGATTGCCCTTTGACACACATTTTGTGGGACCAAAAAGATAGGTTAAGTTCGTCACCCAGCTATTTTGGACGAAAAATGAAAGAGGGGGAGCATTTTGAACATTTTTTTGGACTTTTTTTCCAAGACTCAAAAATATTCAGTACGACTTCTTGTAGTAGGTAAAAAATGAAACAATTTATCTTTATGATATTTTGTGATGAAAACAAAGTTGTCAGAGTTGTGGCATTTTCAAAATTCGAAAATATATACGAAAATGAGAATTTTTAGCCAAATTTCGCAAGATTAAAAAGAAAGTCAGAGAGAAAAAAAATTTCTTCATGAGAGCCTTACAAAATGGTGAATACAACTTTTTGGATTTCCCAAAAATATCGAAAATTCCCATTTTTGCTCGGTTATGAATTTACCTCGCGATACGCGCTCGGCCTTTGTGCCTCCCCACAGTTTCATATAGAGCTTGTGAACTTAGAAGCGAAATGTCCACTACTTTAATTTGATGAGTGTGAATTCTCTTTTGTTAAAGCT
>WSXT02086522.1:0-11850 GCA_011762715.2 Neuroterus valhalla
CCACTGCCCTCCCCCCCTCCCCCAAGCCACTCTTATGAGTCTCGTTTACCTCTACTATCAAGGAAAATAGTATACACACCTCGGGAAAAACGGACGATAGCGCCTTGTATGAGTAAAGCACCTCGGCTTCGCCTTGGTGCTCAACCTCATACTCGGCCGGAACCACCCGTTTTCCCGCTCGGTTGGTAATGTACTATTATTTGAAAATAAGCAGGCGGAATAGAATACACTACAAGTTCAAGTTTTGACTACGTCATAGACTACCGTTTGCCTTCCATAAATATACTCTTGGTAGCAGTGCCGGACTGGCGCATCTGGGGGCCCACGGTGATATGTATATAAGGGCCCCCGAAGACATTTACTTTACCCAAACCCTCCTCGACCCCTCCCTTTCCTTCTCGACTAGGCCCTTTCTGGTCGGCGAATGCCGACTCGCCGTCCTGGCCAGTCCGGCACTGCTCGGTAGATTCCCGCTATTAGCTTTTACAAAACCCTCCTTTAACACTTTTAGCATTCTTTTAAAAAAATCCGAATCTTAATGTTGACTTGAGCATAACCAAAACAAAATATGTAAACAAAAAAAAAATATCTAAGAATCGCTAACACCTAACTTGCGATTAGTCAAATTTCAACATTAAATTAAAAATACTCAACAATAAACAAAAAAAATTTCTATAAGCATTCATCAAATTAGAGTTTTATGAAATATAATATCCATCAATTGGGAAAGCGATATCTGACTTTGGAAACAACCCTGTTATTGTTTCACCTAAAAAAGTGATTATTCAAAAAATTGCACTTGAATTTGTAATTATTGATTCCCGTTTTGGATTAAACTTCTGCAGTGGGAGGTCATTGTGGATTAATGAAGAGTCTAACAAGGACTCTAGAAATCCTTGCTTCGTGAACCTAATCTGTTTTTGCGGGTCAAGAACTGATCCAAGTGATTTTACACCACCAAGAGAAGAAGAGACTCAATTCCGAGCAATTAATGACATTGATGAGAGGTACTTGTCTCGACCCATTTAAGAAAATTGCCCTCTGATAACTAGAAGGAATCTTTGAATTAATTCGATATAAATCTTTGAAAATTATGTTCCCCTGAAATGATTTGAGTGCATTATTTTCTTTTTAATGTTTTAATTCTGATTTAATTTCGAGTAGAAATGGAAAGCATCAATACACTGCCCTGGGAAATGGACCTTCCGGTTGTGACGACGTTGGAGAATATGTGGAAATGGAAAAGCGATCGAGAGATCGTGCCCTATCGATTTGTACCACTTACATCCATGGAACGTCACGTTATAGTTTGCTGAAGCAGCTTAACAGTATTGGTATATGAAATCAATTTTATTCAGGTCTATGGCTATAAATGTGGAGAGAGAATGAGTGTTTTTCTGAATCATTAAAATACACTGAGAAAAATGGATTAAACTCGATAATTAAAAATATATTACCAGGTATAATTTTGAACTATTAACTATGAAACAGCAATCCAGATTATACGAACTAAAATCTTCAGGTATTACAGAACATATATTACTAGATAAAATCCAAGATTATAAATAAAAATGGGAGATCTTTGAATTCATAATCTAAAACCTTGGGTCCAAGATATTAGAATCTCTAATACACGGTATAAAGTCTAATATCCGGGATAATACGAACTATGATCCTAGGTATTAAATGTACCGTCCTAAACGATTTAAATCTTCCGTGTGTGAATAATCTAAAAAATGTTATAAATCGTTTCAATTATTGAAAGGACAGGAAAAAATCGAAAAGTCATTATGAAATTGTGAATCCTTTATTCATTTAAAACGTTGAACTCGTGCTTGACTGTTAAACGTATAATAAAGAAATAAGTGACTGGAGGTTAGGATACTTATCTCGTAACGGATACGTGTATTAGTGACAAAAAGTATTAGGGATATGAATACTGACCTCTTTCCAAAGTATATGCTGGTTCCAGTGGTTGAAATTTGGGCGCCACTTTGTACTATTTATTCCAAACAATATGCATAATTCGGAAACTCACAGCACGCGGAGCAACGTCGAAGACGCAAAGAAAATGACAAAATGGACGCTCCGGTAGATTTTAACGAAAGTGAGTAGCACAGTGGTCATGTGACTTTGGAATTTGCGCGCGCATACATGCATTTTTCATAATGTCTAGAAGTTACGAGCCAATATCTGAAGATCTTAGGATTTTAACATCTCGAGATTATGTTTAGTAATATCTTCATGTATTAGGAAAATATTATAGATTATACGCAATATGATACTTCCCGTTACGGGGTATCATCATCAAAAAACGATGAGAAGTATTCTTCACTTTTTTCAGGTAGATTTTTAATTTAAATGAGAGTGTTCTAAGCTAGATATGTAATTAGAATTATATACAATTATCTGCAAGTGTACCCGGCAGAGTTCTTGATTCAATTCGTATGTTAATTGTTCGGATTTTCATTGTTTGGATCTAATGTTTGATTTATAACGCAACCCGTAATCACCAAAACAAACCCTTTGAAGGAGTTTTTAGTTCAGCTCGAATAACAGTGATATTAACAATTTAATTTTCATAACGATGAGTTTTCTGGAACGGCTGTGCAGGCATAATCCATGCTCGGATTAGTCAGGTATTTAGGATTTTTTTAGGCATTTTTAACGACCTTCAAATTACAGTTAACGATAAAATCAACCATCAAAATAGTTCCTTCGATCCCTTACATTTTTAGAGTTATTTTTTAATTTTAGGAATCGGACAAAAAAGGGCCGTTCTAGAAATCTTATCCTTGTAAAAAATTAAATTGTTAATATCTCTGTTAATGATCGTGTTATTCGCGCTAAACTAAAGAAACCCTCCCAGGGTTTTGTTTTGAGGGTTTCGTTATGAGAGTTTCGTAGATTTCATTTTTCCAAATTCCATCTGTGTTATTTACTGTTTAGAAATACATAAGTGCAAAATAAAATGATTTTTAATTGATAACATATGCAATTTGTTGGGAACATTTCAAGCACCTATAATAATTTGATGTGCTTGCAGTTTTCTGTAAGCACCATACAGTTGGTTCGCAGAGATTCTTCTATTTCTTTTTTCCTGTTCTTTTTCTTGGTTCGTTCTAATAATTGAAAGTTTAAAAATAAATTTTCAAAATTGTTCATCCTCAGATGAAACTGTAGCTATAATGATTTGTCAATAATATAAATATGTTTTCGAATTGAATAATTCAAAAATTAAAAGTGTTATTTCAAATTGAACTATTTTGCTTTTAAAGATTTCAGAAGGATACTGCAATTATATCGATTGTAAGTTCATGTTCCTCCAAATGGAATAATTCCTAATTAAATAATAAAAAATTTTGATATCAGGTTAAGAATTGGAAATTTCTAAAATATTACACCTTTCGGTCAAAAGGATTTTAAGTTCTATAATTTGGAGTTAGAAAGATCCCAAATTGAACAGTTTAGAATTCTAAGTATTCAGAATTGAATATTCTTACATGAAATATTTGAAAATTTCAAGATAAAATTACTTTCAGTTGAATCATTCCAAATGGGGAGGATTTAAATTTGAATAAGTATGTAATTAAAACAAAAGAGTTGAAAAATACATGATTTTTAGGTATATCTCAGATTTTGAAATTGAAAGGGGTTGAAACTGATTATTCATGAACAGAGTATAATATTAAAAGAAAATGAAGTGAAGTTATAACAGTTCTGATTCAAAATCAAATAAGTTCAGATTACAATTCTAGAAATAAGACTTTTCCAAAATAAGACTTTTCCAACTGGATTAGGTTCAAATTATTACGAATTTATTTGGGGCCAAGAAAAAACAATTACCAGCTCGTAACGCAAAAAAATTTAGAATATCACAAAAAAAAAAATTCTCTCAATTAAAAATTGGAGTGATTGGACTAAAAATCTGTCAAAATCTAGAAATTGTTGATTAACCATAAAATCATGAAGTTTTTGATAATTTTGAATTAGGAACCTTCAATACCTCCAGATAAAAATTTGAAGAAAATGACGATTTCGAATTGGAAGTATTTGAATGGGGAAGATTTTCAACAAAAAAAAAGACGTTTATAATTGAATAATTTTGGAATAAAATTGAGATAAAAGGACCATTAAAAAATAAAAAGGATTCCAACTGTTATTTTTTCTGAAAGAAAGCGTCGAACATAAAATGATTGGTCATTGAAAGTGTTCGAAATAGAACATTTCCAAATGAAAATCTCTCAAAATTAGAATAATTCACAATTAATTGCGTGTTTTGAATCATACAGTTTTCAGTCCAAAGTTTGAAAATTCGACAAAAAGCCTTCAAAATCTTTCAATATGAAATTGGAAAAGTTCGAATAGATATCTGTTGAAGATCAATATTCCTGAATTGACCCCAGAATTCACATTTGAATTGTAACATTATGCATAAATTTTTATTCAACAACGTGCATTAAAATATTAAAGATGAATATAATTAGGTTCAAATGATCAAAATAATACAATTTTAAATAGAAAGTAATTTTTAATCTTATTATTTTCAAATAAGAAAGTTGAAAATTAATCATTTTTTAATGAATAGCTTAAAAAGTTAGAATAATTAAAATTGATGCAATGCTTGAAATGAAAAAATTTTCAATTCAAAGCTCGAAATAGGACAATTTTATTTTGAAAGTAATTGAAATTTTATCTTCCCTGAGTTAAAATTGAATAAGTTTGAATTAAAAATGTATTTTAATGAATGCTTCGGAATTGAAAGCTGGATTCATTTTATTTATTTAAATTGAGAAACTAATTGTAAATGAAAATCATGTTCAATTGCTAATATATGGAATTCTTCAAAATCTGCATTAGACCTTCAAAAATTGTAACACGAAATTATTAAATGAAAGCGATTTAATAATGAATAATTTTAGTATTTAATTGATTTAATAATTAATCAATTATCAATTAATTATCCAATGATTTATTTAGGTTCTCTAATTTTCTTCTTCAGTTGATAAGGGACCGTTCATAAACTAAGTTACCAATTTAGAAATGGGGGGAGGGGGCAAACGAGAACTACGGTTGGTAACGAGAAATGGGGGGGGGGGCAGCGGACGCAACCCTACGAGCTTAGAACAAAGGTTATTAATTTTTAAAAAGATGTTCCTGCAACGATTCAGTTCAATACAAAAATCCAACTATATTTGATTGATATCAAATTTTTGTTGGCTGCTTCTCTAAATAATCGATGGAAAACAGAACCGAGCGAGCTCGCGACCTAGTAGGAAAAGAGAGGGTTGCTGCTACGAAACGGAACAGGCGAACGCCGGTATCGAATATTTTTAATACGTTTTTCAGAACTAAACTCGCGATATCTTCGAAACTACGGAAGATTTTTCAATGAAATTTGGACACAAAGTTTTCCAGGCTTTAGCAATGCCGTCGAAATTAACAAATAACTTTTTTAAACATATAATTACCTATAAACGAAACATTCACAATTTTGTCGAAAATTGTCGTTGGAATTCACAATAATTAACCGATTATTATCAAAATTTCTGGCAAACTCCTTCATTGACTTAAAAAAATGGTCCATTTCGCAAATTGAAAAAATTGTGAATTTTAAGGACAATGTTCGACGAAATTGTGGATTTTTTGTTTATAACTAATTATATGTTTTAAAAAAATATTTGTTAATTATAACGGCATCGCTAAAGCCTGAAGAATTTTATATCCAAATTTCATTGGAAAATCTTCTTTAGTCTCGAAAATATCGAGAGTTTAGTTTTGAAAAACGTATTAAAAATATTCAATACCGGCGTTCGCCTCTCCCGTTTCGTAGCAGCATCCCCTCCCTTTCCTACTAGGTCGCGAGCTCGCTCGGTTCGGCTTTCCATCGGTTCATTTAGTATTCGGAATTCATCTCTTTTAGTTATGAATTCTACTACTTGGTTCAAAATTGAATTATTTCGGTAAAAATGCAACTATTATGTTGAAAATTCATCTTTTACTGGTAAAAATTCAACTATTTGGTTGAAAGTTGAAGTACTTTTATGGAAATCTTTATTTCCCAAGACTCATCTCTTTGGTTAGAAATTTACCCATTTCTTCGAAACTCATTTAATTCTAACGTTGAAAATTCATTTTTCCAATCGAAAATGTAACTATTTCATTTTTTGGTTGAAAATTTATCTCTTAAGTTCAAAATTTAACTACATATCTGGTTAAAAATTGACCTCTTTCAATTAAAAATCTACCCATATGGCTGGAATTGTATGTATTTTGTTAATTATTTGTCTTTTGGTATAAAATTAACCTTGTTGATTTAAAATCATGCTTATGGTTGCTAATTTAATTACTTAGCCTAATGTTGAACTCTTTTGTTGAAAATTCATTTTTTTTCGTAGATTCATCATTTTAGTTGAAACATCAACATTTTTTGTTAACTTCCATTCTTTTCTTTGAAAATTAATTTCCTCAAATTTGAAGGTTACTTCCTTTTTAGGTTGAAGATTGATGTTTTCCATTGAACATTTTTCTTTTCTAGTTGAAAGTTCATCGTTTATGTTAAAAAGATCATCTTTTCTGTTTTAAAATCATCCTTTTGGGTTGAAAATGAATATTTTTTTGTAAGGAATACACTTCCTAAACAATCAATATTAAAAAATAATAATGCTAAAAAATCATCTATTTTGTCAAGAATCCACTTTTTGGTTAAATTCAAACTCTTTTATCGTCAAATGCAACTTTTCGTTCCTGAATAATCTATTTTGGTTGTGGATTCAGGGATTTTTTTGGGATTTCCGTCTTTTGCAGTAGAACTCAACTGTTTTTCATTGAAAATTAAAAACTTCTTGACTAAAACATCAACTTTTACATGATTCTCTGAGGATGCATATTTAAAAGTTGAAAAATTCACTATTTGCTTGTATTTTAGGCCTATTAAATTCAACAACCTAATGTAAAAACAAAACTATTAATTTTAAAATGGAAATATTTCACAATTCAAACAGTTTTGTTGAAAATTAATTAATTTCCTTAACATTTTACTTTTTGGTGGAACATTATTCTTCCTGGTAGAAGATTCATCTTTTGAGGTCATACATGAAGCTATTTTGTTGAAAGTTCGAAGCGTGAGTTAAAAATTCAGCTATCTTGTTTAAATCATATTTCTGTCGAAAACTCGACTTTTTGTTTTGAGTTAAATTTCAACTGACTTCTTCAAATCTCGTCTTCTCGTCTTGCAAATGCAACTATTTAGTTCAAAAAACGATATTTGAACGTGAAAGGTGTGTTGAGACAACGGCTACGTTACTTCAAATCAGAGGTATCCAACGCGTGAGCAACGGTGTAAATAACTGTCACTCGTCAGTCCCTTCTCTTACCACCTTGGATGCGTTCATGCGGTGAACGGGATGTGGAAAGGGGTCATCGGCGCCTGGGTTGTGTGAACAGTGCGCGCAAGTAGGCGTGGTCAGGCGTAGTCAGGCGGAGCCCGTAGTGGAACGAGGAGAGAATTCTCGATGAAGCGCTCGCAGAAGGGGAAGGAAGGAGAAGCACGCCAACCTTGCGTTGGACACCCCTGTTTTAAATGGAGGGGAAGGGGCTGAATTACAGTTATCAACGAGGGGAGACAGGGGTCGAAAATATTCAATAATTAGTAACGTAGTTTATGAACGAACCCTTAGTTTTACAAATTTTTATGACTGAAAATAATTGAAATAAAAAAAAACCCCTGACTTCTTTGTCTCTTGAAATTTGTTTGATGAAGAATAATCAAATTGTTCAGATATATTATCATTTTTGTTACGGTTTGTTAATTTCGAACGTAAGTCGAGTATTCAACCTTCTCAGTTTTCTATGGAAAAAAGTTCTATGAAAATAATAATGATTTTAAATATTATCAAAGTTGCGTGATTTTAATTGTATCGGCTGCAAATAATTATATTTTGTAGTTTGAAAAATACTTGAATGAATGCTTGGTCAAATTAATAATTCAAATCCGAAATTACCAAGATTTTATAGTTTTATATTTAGATCAGCACAATATTCTAGGATTTTTTGATTCTGAACCAAAAGCCTGATTAAATAATTTTGCTAAGTTTAGCTTATATCGAAAGCCAAAAAATGTACAATTTTCTTGATACTAAAAAATGCCTTCGGAATCATGAAAAATGTATGCTTTTCAAATAAAACCAATCAAAAACTAATTAATCGGAACTAAATAATTCAAAATGTTATAATATCCTAAATAGAAGAATGCAAACTCACTGCCCCTTTAAATATGTATATGTTTTTTTCAAAGTTTATAATTAAAAATTTTAATTATAGTAATCTTGCTACATGTTTGTATATTATCAATCGTCAGTGCAGAGATTGAAGAAATTTTTATATTTGATGCTATTTTATTCTTTTCCATTGTACATAAGCGATTTCTTTATATTTACAGGCTCTCGATTTGATAAACATTGGTTCATGGTGAGAGACACTTCCTTGAAAACAGATCGGCTTTTGACTCTGACACCACTCAACAAAAAGTGCACTCTGGAAATCACCCCGTCGACAAAGGACGTTCTTAATCACCTCTTTCTTGCACTTCAACATCCTTACATTTGTCCAGTTCTCGATCTCGAATTCATCGAATATGAGGGCATGAATTATGCAATTCTTGTCCAGCCAATTAATCAAGGAAGTTTGAAGGATTTGATTTACGGGGTATTTATGCAAACAAGCTAAGGTAGATGGACTGGTAATCGTCACTGCATTATTTGTCGTCAAATAGGGCAGTATTCTTCATAAAAAAAGAGTTATTGTTGCCAGGTATGATGCAAAATGTGATTTTTATATCCTGCAGGGGTATGACACGGCACGATTATTTTGATTATAATTCCCAATTTGACTCAGCGGGGAAAATGGGAAACTGTGGCGCTGATCTTCTTTCCCGCAACGATATCCTGTCATCGATTACTGAATCGATTACCACAGGAACAAGGTTACGGACCTGACGATATCTAACGCGTTCGTCTGCTTTCAGTTTTTAGCGTGAATCTAAATTTACTCGAAATAAATATCGTATTAAACTATCCGAATTATTATTTTTTCAAATACCTACTTCAATCGGTTAGGCTCCTAATAAAAATCGCAATTGTGTTTTAAATACAATGTAAGCATTTCTAGTTTTGAATTTGACTTAAGGTAACGATTGCCAGTACATCTACTTGACTTTTTCCATTTAAAATTGTTTTATATCTTATGTCGTTTCATAAGCCTCAGGAGCTCCTCCAAAACTAAGTCACACTGTGACGTATAAGAGGTGAGGAGTAATAAGCAAGGATCGTGACGACTTGCAACTTTTGTTTTTCTTGGAAATTCGTCTTATTGTCTTGAAAATGTAAATTTTTCCTTGGGAATTCATATTTTCTGGTTAAAAATTTACTTACTTGGTTCAAAATATTTATTTGTTTGAGAAAAAAAATTAATCCTGTAGAAAATCAACTGATCGGTTGAGAAGAAACTTTTTGACAAAAAATACATATTTTCGGCTTAAAATTCAACTGATTAGTAGAAAATTCACATTTGAGGGTTGAAAATTGAACTATTTGGTCTGTAATTAACTATTCGTTTGAAAATTCAAAAATTTCGGTATAAAAATTAACTGTTTGGTTGTGATTAAACTTTTGAATTGAAAATTCATATTTTCGTACTGAAAATTTAACTGTTTCGTAGAAATTTCATCTTTTTAGGTTGAATATTAAACTGTTTGGTAAAAAATGGAATTTTTTCCGAAAATTCGTCTTTTTGGCCTAAAATAAAACTGCTTGGTTCAAAATCCATATTAAAGAGTTGCAAATTCAACTATTTGATTGATAATTAACTATTTGTTTGAGAATTCAATTACCTCTGTGGAAAAATCACCTGTTAGGTTGAAATTAAACTTTCTGGTTAAAAATTCATATTTTAGGTTGACAATTGAACCTTTTGGTTGAGAATCGACCTTTCTTTTGGGAATTTGTCTAGCTTGCCTGAGAATCAACTTTTTCGTTTGAAATTTTTTTGCGTTTAAAACTGAATTGTTTGTTGCGTAAACAATTTTTTTGAAAATTTGTTGTGAGATTCCTTTTTTTCGGATTGAAAATTCAACCGCTCTGTAAAAGATTCTTACTCTTGGGTTGGAAATTTAACTATTTCGTTAAAAATCAACTGCTTGATTAAAATAAAATTTTTTGTTAGGAAACCATATGTTCCGGTTCAAAATTCCACCGTTTTGTAGAAAATCCATCTTTTCCGGTTGAAAATTCAACTTTTCAGTGAAAAATTAACCTTTCTTTTAAAAATTTGTCTTTTTGGCTCAATATTTAAATCGTTTATAGGAAATTCGTATTTTCGGGTTGAGAGTGGAACTGCCTGTTTCGTAATTACTATTTGTTCGAAAATTCAATTTTTGTAGAAAAATCAACTGTCTGATGAAAGTATCTTTTTAGTTTAAAATTTATTTTTCTGGGTTAGATATTCAACCTGTCTGTAGAAAATTTGTCTCTTTGGTTGGAAATTCAACTATGTGGTTCGTAATGAACCATTTGTTTGAGAATTAAAATATTTTTGTACAAAAGTTTTCTGTTGGGTTGAAATTGAATTTTTTGTTTAAAAATTAATATTTTCGGGTTGATAATTAAACCGCTTTGTAGAAAATTCGTCTTATTGGATTGAGAATTCAACTATTCGGTTGAAAATGAACCTTCCTTTTGGAAATTTGTCTAACTGGCTTGAAAATTACACTCTTTTCATGTGGAATTCGTATTTTTGGGTCAATAATCCAACTAATTGGTATTCGTAATTAACTATTTGTTCAAAAATTCAATTTTTTTTTAGAAAACTACTTGCCTGATGCAAGTGAACTCTCTGTTTCAAAATTCCTTTTTTTGAGATTGAAAATTCAACTTTTCTGTAGGAAATTTGTTTCTTTGGTTTGAAAATCCAACTTTTTGGTTGAAAATTCGTCTTTGACACAAAATTCAACTGTTTGATGGAAAATTCATATTTGAGGGTTAGAAAATTCAACTATTTTGTTCGTTATAACTATTTGTTTGAAATTTAATTATTTTTGAAGAAAAATTACCTGTTCGGTTGAAATTAAACTTTTCGGTTGAAAATTCAACAGTTTTGTGGAAAATTTGTCTTTTTGAGATGAAAATGAACTTTTTGGTTTGAATTTTTTTTCTTATTGAAAATTTAACCTCTCCGTAGAAAAATTCGTCTCTCTGGTTTAAAAATTCAACCTTTTGGTTAAAAACCGAATATTGTAGTTGAAAATTTTTCTCTGGCTTAAAATTAAACTGGTTGGTTGAAAATTCATATTTAAGGGTTAGAAATTCAACTATTTGGTTCGTTATCAACGATTTGTTTGGAATTTATTCATTTTTGGAAAAAAATTACCTATTCGGTTGGAAGTAAAGTTTTCGGTTAAAAATTCAACAGTTTTGTAGAAAATTGGTCTTTTTGAGATGAAAAAATAACTTTTTGGTGTAAAATTCCTTTCTTTTTTTGGATTTAAAATTCTACCTCTCTGTAGAAAAATTCGTCTCTCTGGTTTGAAAATTCAACCTTTTGGTTGAAAACCAAATTTTGTAGTTGGAAATTTTTCTCTTGCTTAAAATTAACTGGTTGGGTGGGAATTCATACTTGAGGGTTAGAAATTCAACTGTTTGGTTGGTTATTAACTATTTGTTTCAAATTCAATTATTTTTCCAGAAAAATTACCTATTCAGTTGAAATTGTAATTGTAATTGTAATTTATTCTCTTCCCTTTTACGGGTTTGAGGGCCTCCGTTCCCTTTACAATAGGTTACATAAATGCCTTAA